>NSMO01000088.1:0-32233 GCA_002588565.1 Coelastrella sp. UTEX B 3026
AAATGCAGCAACAGCAGTTAGAGATGGAAATAAACTACCTAGGGATCCCTGATAATCTGCTCACAGGTAGGCTCAGGAACGTCAGTTAGCGTGAAGGTTTCACTGCAGATTAATGCCTGATCAATCACCGCCTGCTTCTTGATCTGAATATCTGTTGAACCTGTTTCCCAGTTCCCTGATGTGTCAGGCTGCTGTCAGCTTCTGTGCCTATTGTTTCTATCACAAGCGGCAGACCCTTTGCTCTGCACAACTACTGTTCTGCAAAGTGTCGAACCAGCTTTGGCCACTGCACCAGACACCCCGCTGCCCTGCCTATCTTTTGCAACGCAGCGGATCAGATCAAGATCAAGCGAAGGCAGCAGTCCATGCACGCTGCGCGCATGGCACGTGAGCGCGCAGCCGCTCGAAAGTTGCAGCAGCAGTTAGAGCGTGAGCAGCGCATGGCGATGGAAGACGAGCAGTTTGCAATGGACCCGCTCACGTACCTCGCCAACTTGCAGCAGCGGCACAACATGTTCAATGCACGGGTTGAGTCCCGGAAGCGGAAGCGACTCGGGCAGGCACCGGCCGCGGCGGTGGAAGACGAAGCGGCGGAGGGCGGCATCACCGGCAAGCGCCGAAGAGATGAGAAGCATAGGTGCGAAGCCGAGGTTAGACCTTGGTAGTCGTAACCAGGGCAGTGCACGACTGCGCTTGTGCTAAGGAAATCAAATGCGATTGGCGGGCCCTGTATGCATTATGTCTCCTGGAGTTGCATCAGCTTCTGCTGGAGCTCAGGGCATTGCAGCTTCAGCAGTCGGCAGTCACTTGGTAAGCCAGACTGGTGCTTGTTTGCTTTGGCATCGCCTGCAGACGCTTCCAAGCAAGAGGAGTCACATTGGATACGTCGCCACCTAAGACGATACGCTCCACACCCAATGTAGTAAAGTTTGAATCAAAACCCTTTAATTCAAATTCGTGTGATGCAAATGGCCCAACCTTAACACAAATGGCTTACAATCCACAGGCAGACCAGGTGGTATGCCCTGCGGGTGGTCAGCTCATAAGGCAGAGACTCTACAGCCAGGGTGGTCACTCGTGATAAAGCAGCTTTGTCCAAGGCTGCCCACTCTGCTAATTCTGCTCCTGCAACTGCACACCCTGCATGCTCAAATGCAGGCAGCGCATGCGCCTCATTGCCCAAGCCGCAGCGCCAACACAGAAACGTGAAAAGAAGGACAAGAAAGGGAAAGAGAAGCCCGGCAAACGCCACGGTGACAAACTCAGTAAACGCGACAGGAAAGGCAGCAGCAGTTTGGATGAGGAGGGATTTGGAGACGAGGCCGCTGATTGGGAGGTTTATCGGGTCATGGATATAAGAGGCTCAGACTCAGGTGGGCTGTGGTTTAGTTGCAGAGGGTGTGCACTCAGGGCTCAGGGCTGGATGGCACGGCAAAGGCGCTGGTGCAATGTAGGGTGCTACACGGTTTATGGGCTGTGGTTTAGTTGCAGAGGGTGTGCACTCAGGGCTCAGGGCTGGATGGCACAGCAAAGGCGGTGGTGCAATGTAGGGTGCTGGACGGTTTGTTGGATGAGCACACACCCACCTGTGTTGTTCTTACCGGTTGCTTGTGTATATGTTCATATACGTGTATATATGTAGCACGCGTATACAACTATAAGCGTGGTGTATAGCTGGAATGTGGAGGTGCATAGATGGTGTGGTAGTTGAATGTATTGATCGGTCGGTTTATGAACAGTGAATGAAGACTAACAGAGTGCGTACTGCCTGTTTTCCCTGCATTTCCACGCATGCTTGCATGTACACCTTTGCGTTTTCATGGTGTTGTATTCTACATCCAGTTTCGGACAACGGTAACAGTATGAGTAGTTCACTGTCTGTGTTCTCTGCACTTGCTGCAGAGGCTGAAGCTGAAGAGGCTGCTGAGCTGGCATGGACGACTCAGCGCCTGCAGCAGATCGGAGCAGCAGTGGCAGCAGCAGCAGCCACAGCTGTCGCGGCACAAGCCGGAACTGATGATGCTGCAACAGCAGCAGCAGCAGCAATGCAAGAGGATCCAGCAGCAGTTGGCAGCAGCAGAGCTGTCTCACAGGAGCCGCCGGACATGAGTGCTGCTGCTGCTGGGTCTAGCTTGTTGGATTCCGCAGCAGCAGCGATAGCGGGGCAGCTTGTGACAGCTGCGTACCCAGGAGCGCCAGCAGCAGCACCAGCAGATGGCAGCGGTGGTCAGCAGCAGGGTTTAGCTGGAATAGATCTGAACCTTCTGGGTTTAGGGGGTTTGGGGTTAGGTGGCGAGGGGCAGGCACAGACACAGCATCTGACTGCTGAGGACTACCAAATATTCCTAGGTAGGTCTGCTTTTCAGCACCCTGCCGTAGTGCAACACTGCCCACTAGGCCTGTTCTGATCACACAACAGTGCTGAGAACGTCAGGGCTCCAAAGCCCCCTAGCTTCTGCTAGTCCGCTGGCTCCACATGCTTGGTGGGGTCTCATGTCTGCCTGCCAGCTGATGAGCTGTTAACAATTCCGAACCTGCTGTTGTAGTCAATGGTGCTGGCACGTGTTCCCAGGCTGGGTTGCCTCGGAGCTCCTCTAGCTCCTGAGCTCGTCTGCCAGCAGAACCCATCACAACCCAACCACAAAGAGGTCTGCATGCCCGCAGAAAACAAGCAGCAGGGACCGGGTACGGCCAGAAGCCCAAACCACCAAACATAAGCCCTTCACATGGTGTATCATCTGCGATATATAGCCCATGCTTGAGCCACAGCGGCTGCTTGTACTGCTGCTGGAGTATACAAGGTGCTATTCCAGCCCATGGCAGTGGAGAATGTGTTAAGCGACACTGCGGAGCTCGGGGGCTGCCAATAAGACTGGCGTTACGTTGCTGGCTGCTGACACTTTACAGTCTCACCGCTGCTGCTGCTGCTACCAGGTGTGGAGTGGTTCAGAGCCCCGAAGCTGATGTTCCAACCCATGGCGTTAGCAGGTGGAACTTGACCAACAATGTGGAGCTTGGCGGGCAACTGCCGTCTGTGCTCATAACACATGTTGCTTGCTGCTGCGTTGCTTGCTGCTGACACTATACAATGTGTGATGTTATTCACCGCTGCTGCTGCTGCACCAGGTGTTGAGCGGTTCAGAGCCCCAGAGCTGCTGTTTCAACCAATGGCCTTAGCGGGTGTTGACCAAGCAGGGTTGCCTGAGCTGGTTGCAGTAGCTATGAAGCGATTGCCAACACATGTAGCTAATGAAGTTGCTAGGGGGGGAGTGGTGCTGACTGGAGGCAATATGATGTTTCCCGGTGAGCATTTGAGCAGATTCGCGCAGCGCCTACTATGTGGGAAAGCCTCCAAGCATGCAGCATGCAAGTAGCTCTTGGCCTCTTGCCCAGTGTCTTCAGTGAGCAGGTGCCGCCTAGGGATTGGAGCCTTCAGAACATGATGGGGCCATTGCCCACCAAACACCCACCCCACCACACCACCAACAGACGACAGGGTCTGCAGGTCTTGATGATCTGCTGGCTCACACACAATGGCTATGCTCAGGTACAGCTTATGTGTGTTGCAAACTAAACATGTTTCCTGCATCAATGCAAATCTAGCTGTCATCAGGCAAACCAAGCAGCAGCACAATATCGCTGACTGCTCAGTATGTTGGTATGCTGCACCGTCGTATGTTTCACAGGCCTTGTGTCCCGCATTGAGTCTGAGCTCAGGTCGATCAGGCCACCTGATCAGCCTGTGAAGATATACAGTACTCGGGAGCCCCTGCTAGACACCTGGCGGGGTGCAGCAGCACTTGCAGCAGCGACTGGCAGGGTTGGAGCTGCTGCAGCTGCTGCAGTAGGGTTTAGTGGGAGCAGTAGTAGTGAGCACTTCTTGTTTGATGATCCGTTTGCTAACGGCAATGGGGCTTTGAGTAGGGCATTGTATGAAGAGGCGGGGGTGGATTATCTGAAGGAATTTAAGGGGTTTAAGTATCCAGAGTTGTAGCCTAGGGCCGAGCTTACATGAGGGACAGTGATATGATTACTGCCAGAGGGTTCCGTGTAGGTTGGTTGTTGATGTGCGCGTTATGGATCAGTGCCGCACTACAGGGAGTTTCACCAGTAGTGGCAATTGGTTTCGTTACATAGTCGAGCAGCGCTCAAGCCAAAGTAGTGTTGTCGGCGAAGCTTCCAATGGTGTGAGAAGCTTTGGTTGCTACTGACGCTTGGTGTTGGGCAGGTCCTGATGCGCCCTGTTGAGTTCTGTTGACAGTATATGGGTGTTTTGAATTGTTGTCTAAGGTTCATGTCTCTTGCCTGCAAACAGGCACTACTTTTCAAAACGTTGCTTTGTTCACTGAACTGTTGTACCACACACCCTCCTCTGACATTGGACTAGCTGCATGTCTGAGGTGGGCCTGAACAGCTGAGCTGAATCTGATCAGCATCAGGGGGTGTCAGTTGGAGCATCAGGCGACATACAAGTGTGGCCAACCTTGGGGAGTTCTTTGGGCGAGAGGTGACCCTCATACCAGTTGCAGCAGTGGTAGTGCAGGGCAAAGCGTACGATGATGCCTATACAGTACAGCTGCAGTACCGTACTTGAAAGAGGGGGTGGGTTATCAGTCCAAATCTGGCGAGGCCCAAGCCAGGACGGGCTTGTCTTGCTTGAAGCACGTCTTGGTTGCTGGCGTGCGAAGGAGCCATGGGCTCACTTCTTTCATGACAAGCCTGTGGAGGGCGCGCAGAATTCGATTCTGCCCTCATACGTAGCAGACCAAGTGCGCGCGTGAGAAAACGCTGGCGATGTATTCAGCAAAGTATTGGCATTGAAGCTACCATGGCTCTGTTTGCTTGCGGACTGAGCATACGTAGTACACACTTGCTCGTGCATCGAGAGAGGCTGCCACAACGACAAACACACGTTATCGGATAATCTAATGATCTGGTTTCTCTCCCCTGGGCATGCACGGTGGCAAAGGCGGGCGGTGGCCATTGATTACTGAGGTTATGTCTATGACCAGCTGTTCTTCAGGCCATGGGCACACACAGCGTTGAGAGAACGCTGGTTGCGCTAGTAGCTGTGTTACTGTTGTATTTGTATGCTGCCAGCGCACAGACAGTCCCAGACCAGGCAGGTGCGCAGGATACTGTTTGTTGTCAGCAGACAGCTGGCAGCCAACACTTGAATGATGCACAACTCTGCCAGCTTTTGTCTCGTGCAGTCCTTTTCCCAGATTCACCACTTGGTCCTACTCCAAATGCCTCCTCAAACAGCCTACAGCACTGCGTCTAGCTTGGCGCCTCACCTCAACGGTTGTGCAGCTCAGCAGGCCGGATACATCAATGTGGACACAAGCTGCTGATATCTGTACTGCAGGGCACCGCAAGCTACTTCAGCTGGCTACTGCTGATCTAGGAGGCCTGTGTGGACCAGACTTCAATGCCAGATGTCCTGCAGGGCAGTGCTGTTCTTGGTGGGACTTCTGCGGTACCAGTTCATGGCACTGCGGCGACGGATGTCAAGTCGGCTATGGCAGTTGTTCCGGAACAGCTGCTACTCCTAGCCCCAGCCCGAGCACTTCCCAAATCAACATGTCACTGCCCGTTGCTGTGAATGGGTCCTGCGGTGCAGCAGCCCAGCAGCGCTGCCCGCCAGGCAACTGCTGTTCAACTACAAACTGGTGCGGTAGTACCCCCACCCATTGCGGCACAGGCTGTCAGCCTTTGTACGGCCTCTGCAACTCGACAGCAGTAAGCAGCCCGGTACCATCACCTGGCCCCGTACCTGTCAGCAGTCCAGCCCCCGCAACCCAGAGCCCTTGCGCAATTTGGCGCAGCAACACCGTGTTGATATATGCCTGTGCTACAGAGCCCAGCAGCATAACCAACGGATCAGTTTTCAAGGTGCCCTCCTACTATACGCACATAACTCAATCAAGGTACAGCCAAACCCTGAATGGGCAGCCCAAGTTTGATATCACTCTGTCCTTCACGAACAGCAAGGGCTACACTTTCTATACTACCGGCAGTGCCAAATGGATCAATAACAAGCACTATTACTACAACACATTTTATTTGGAGATTGAAGGGAAATACAGCGTCAAATTGACTGTTGACAAGAAAGGCGTTTCTGGATGTCCGGTGAGTAATCTGTGTGTTTGTTTCGGTATCATACGATTCTCTGTCTGCCTGATGCTTTCGCCAGCGCACTCAAGGTCAAAAGCCTTGTTGCAACACCGGTGCTCTGTCTGACAGGGCACTGCATGTCAGTACTAGTGTGTGTGTGAGCAACCATCATCAGTTTTGACTTTGATATGTGACCATAGCTTGCTCTTCTGGCATGCCACCATTAAACCAGCTCACGAAACAAGCACCGTGGGCAGTCCATTTATCACTTACGAGTCAGTGTAGGAAGACAAAGTTCATCCTTTGAAGCATGTGCAAATGAAAAGGGTACGGTTAAGCATTACAGGTTCAGCCCTTGCATGTACCAGGTCTGCGACTCAGCATCTCAACAGCATTTGGCCCCTGTCTGTCTGTTTTTGCCCCAGGCGTCAACCAAATTCAACCTGACTGCCTTCCATGTCTACGCCGCTCCTAGCAAATCCTCCCTCGCCCTCAATGCTAATGGCACTGACGTAGTAGGTGCTATTACTCTGGGGACTCAACTGACGGTGGTGGCAAAACTGATGAGTGCAGCTACAGCTGACTTCCCTTATGAATGGCCAGTGTACATTCTAAACAACGTGAAGCTCACTGCAGTAGGTGAGGTCTGATCCATCATGGCAAACAGACATAAAAAGGGTCTTCTGGCTTGTTTTCCGTATGTTTCAATCCGTTGTGGCCTCAAGTCCTGCTGTTACTGGTTGTGGGAATAGCCGCATGAGATTGTGAGCTATCCACTGTAACACCCCCCCCCCCCTTCGGCCTCTCTTTTATTTCCTCAGAAGGACACAAGACCCAGCATCAGCAACAATTCCGACACTGTGTGCAGCCATGGGCTGGTGGACTGTCTGTACTGTTAGTCCTAGGCCTCATGAGTCATGCTTAGGCCTCATGAGTCATGCTTAGGCCTCATGAGTCATGCTTAGGCCTCATGAGTCATGCTTAGGCCTCATGAGTCATGCTTAGGCCTCATGAGTCACGCTAGCTTTCGCCGTCACTGCTTGGCAAGCAGTCTCCAATCCCCCAGCACTGCATATCAGCTCATACACAGCTGATATTGTATTTCACTCAGCAATGCAGGTTTATGCAATGTCCTTCATTTATTCAGCAATGCTGCAGCACCTCTGGATCCGGCCAATCTGGTGCTGAGCCAGCTCTGCCAACCAGTGACACCCAAAGTAACATGTTATAACCATCCATTGTTTGCAGGCAGCCAATCTGGTGTTCTGAAGATGCCAGCGCTTTCTCGCCAGAGCGACGGCAGGTGGCTGACCAAGTACACACCATACCTTGAGGAGACCGTAACATTCACACTGACCATTGACAACCAAGTTGCCTCGACAAAGACCGTCAGTGTTGCTGGCATTACCACGGCCTTTGTGGAGCAATTTGTGGAGCAGTACGTCAAGGTTGACGCCGCTGTCATGCAGCCAGCAGCTGACGAACCGAGCAGTCAGAGTCTGGGCCAGGCTGTGGAGTTGCAGACCACTGCCGGAGTTGAGACGGAGCTATATGTGCCGGTGGAGACTTGTGAGGGAACAGGGTAAGAATATCCCAACTGCTTAATGGTGTAATTTGTGAACAATCACACAGAGGTTGAGGCCACCAGCTTGATATCAAAACCGCTGAACATGACTTGTGAAAGAACCTGCTTGAAGGCTGGCAAAGTTGAGCAGTGTGTCCGGCGCTCCATGCTCCAGCCAGCTTAAGCTCCCTGAGTTGCTCAGCAAAGGGAACAGCTTGATGTGTGTGTTGTCTGGTGGTGTCTAGGCCGAGCATTGATACCACCCTGCTGCTGTTTGCTGATAATACCACACAGAGCTTGAGGCCGCCAGCTTGATATCAAAACCGCTGAACATGATTTGTGAAAAGAACCTGCTGGAAGGCTGGCAAAGTTGAGCAGTGTGTCCGGCGCTCCATGCTCCAGCCAGATCAGGCTTCCTGAGTTAGCACAGGGAACAGCTTCATGTGTGTCTTGCCTGGTGTTGTTTGGGCAGAGCCGTCACTCCATCCTGCTGCTGTGCGCTCATAATACAATGCTGTAGTCAGTGCATACTGCTTGCTTGTTATCTCATGTGTGCAGGTGACGGTAGGGAACGTGAAGTCGCCCCGACACACACATTACCCTCCCTTAACTTACGCTAGCGCTCTCTTAAAGCGCTATGCGGGGCTCATTCATTTATTTATGTGTGCAGGTTGTTGGGGGATCCTGCAGTGAAGCTGTTTCGCAGCTTAAGCTTCCTGAGTTGCTCAGCACAGGGAATAGCTCATGTGTGTCATTTCTGCTGTTGCCTAGCCAGAGCAGTCTTTCCATCCTGCTGCTGTCGCTGATAATAGATTGCTGTAGTCAGTGCATACTGCTTGCTTGTCTTCTATTCGTGCAGGTTGTCGGGGGTTCCTGTAGTGAAGCTGTTGCTCAGGTGGTACGTCGTGGATCCCGTAGCATCTCTGATTCCCCGATACAACTTGATGGGTGCAGAAAGCAAAACAGTAACTCCCCCAAAGCTGGCAGGCAGCATTCAACTGCAATGGAGTAAGCACAGCTGGTTATAGGGTGTTGTGTGTGATGAATCATGTCATGAATGCCCTTGTGGCTGGTGTTATGGCTTCAAGGCTTAGCAACAAGCCCAGCAGGGCAGTTGAAGAGCCAGCTGCAAGCATTCCTATTAAACTGGGACTGGCAGCGTTGCGTGACGAACGCTACTTGTGCTATCACTCCATCATGGACGAGCCCACATGCAGATGCTTTATGTTGCATGTACGGTATGGTGCTGCAGTTGCTACATTCGCGGAGGCCTTTCTGTGCAGCTAATCTAGCCGGGTACAGCAGCCACCTGGGAGTGTAGTCTGCGGTGCTGCTGTTCAGATTAACTCATCTACCTGCTGCTGCTGTGCTGTCCTGCAGGCCAGTTTGACATTCCCCTGAAGCGCTACCTTATATCACTCATCCCCTCAGACCAAACATACTACGCTGAATTGCTAGCCGGGACAAACAACGCAACAGCTAACACACGTGTGCTGAGCTTCTTTGTCTCAGCTAAGAGCAAAGTATCCAGTACTGCAGCCACAGACTCTGCTACAACCATCGCAAGTGATACCAAAGGTCTCAGGGGGATCATGTTGAACCCCTTGCTCAACCCCCGGGTGGACTTTGCAGTTGAGTTTGCAGCCCCTTCAGCTGGCCCAAACAGTCCTGGGACTACATTGGAAGCAGTATATGGCTCAGGCTTCACAACGAAGATAGTAGCTGCAGTAGCAGCAGCTGCTAGGGTGCCAAATACTGACTGGGTGGAGGCTGAGTCTGTAGATGGTCAGCCTATGGCGCTAAAATTTGAGGTGAGGAGCCAGCTGGGGCACAGCCGCTGTCTATGTGTCACTGATTGGACTGCGGTGGATTGCATGCTGCTGCCACTGCCTTTGTAAGCTCCTTTGTTGGGTGCCTTGGTAGGTGCTGAATGAGCATTGCTGAAATCACTTGCGACGTAACTTATAGCACTTGACAATGAAGCCAACAAATGGTGTACAGCCCAAAATACGATACTCCATGAAAAGATAGACTGCTCCCGGCATTCAACGCATGTAATCAACTAGATTGCAAGAGTCAGTACAGCACTAAGCATTGATGTGCTATCAGTGTGTTACCTGCAGCATAAGAGCAGATGTTAAAACAGCCTGCTGACTGCTAACCTCCAATCAAACCTGTGCATTTGCCTGTGTGCAGTTGTGGTTCCCCCAGAGCTATGAAGTGGACTCGCCCTTCCAAGGTGTTTCAGCAGTGCATTACTTTGTGTATCTGCTGCTGAAGCTCCCAGAAGCTGTAATTGGTCTATTTGTTGTCCCAGAGTCCCAAAGCAGCACACCTTTGGTAAGTCAGATCTGACTAGACAGAATGTGGTTTGTGCCTCATAGTCACAATAGTACAACAGAGACCCAGGTTATGTCGCCTGAGGACTCGGCAGCCAAAGCAGTAGCTCGCTACCTGCCATCTCAACTGTTACGTTGCAGCATGCACAACAGCATGTCAATGCTAGACCGCTCCGACTGCAAACCTCACCGTCCTTGCTTTGGGGCTCCTGCTGACTTGCCCCAATGAGCTCCTTTATTTATTGGCGGCAGCGCATGCGCTGCAGTGTTATGCACCTTTAGTGTAAGTCATGAGCTCAGCGCAGGCTCTCATCAAACCATCATAAAGAGAATCATCTAGGTCTCATTATCGGGCACTAGGGCTGGAGGCTGCCTGAGGCTCATGCTGCAAGGGCGAAGCTTTGTTGTCTTGGCTTTTTGCAGCTCCTAACAGTGAAGCCCTGCCTTCAACCTTGCCGCTTCGCTGGCAAGGTTATAACCCATGTAGGTTGCTGATGTTATGCAGGTTTCAAATGTAGCTGTGACGCTGCCGGGCAGGGACCGCATCGATGGTGCCACCTTCCTTGCTATGCCTTCCTCAGCTGGGGCTGCCAGCACAGCATCAGCCCTGCAAAAGCTTGGTGCAAGCAGCAGCACACTGGGGCCACAACAGCCAGCCTTGCCAGACACGCCTGGCACAGCTGGGGCAAACCAACAGTCCGTCCAGATTCAGCTCAAAGGCCTTGTGTATGTGGAAGTCTTAGAGGGTGACCAATATGCAGATGCTGGTGTTAAAGTCACAGGGGCTCAGGGCGAGACAGTTACTGTTGATGGTCCAGCTATAGAGCTGTGTGTATGGCAGGACTGGATGCCCCAGGCGGTGGCAACAGACGACAGAAAGCTTGTTTGCAGCTTGGCGGCAGTTAAGGCAGTGGATACATCAAAGCCCACAAGGACTCGTGCAGCTGATAATGTGTATGTGGTAACATATACTGTTAGGAGCAGTTCAGGGAGTGAACTGGGAAGTGTTAGGCGATATGTGGCTGTCAGTGCAAGGTATGTACTTATATTGCAGCTTTCAAGAGATACAGCAAGGCGTCAGATATGCAAGCTTTGGCCTAGTGGCTCAACGTAACGCAACAGATTAGAGACGGCCCCAAACTCATTATAGTACTGTAGCCCAACAGGTCCCAGATTGGCTGAAAGAATGCTTCTGGAGCAAGGACGCATGTACTCATTACAGCCAGCATTTGTCAGCTCTTGCACGGCCCTCGCCACTCAGCGATATGACACCAACTTATGCTCTGATCTTCTTGTAGGTGCCCTGAGCCTGAGCATTGGTGTTCGGAGTCTCAGGCCTGTTCAATCATGGGCCTATGCTTACAGCCCCTCTTCCCCGCCAGGGCACCCACCACAGCCTCAACTCCAGCCGCTGCGGCAGGTACAAGCTATACTGCAGCCACAGACACCACACCACCCAAGCTCAGGCTGTTGGGCAGTGGTGCCCCTCGCCTGACTGCTGATGGTGCCGCTGTGATGATAGATGTTGTGGACTGGAAGAGTGTGTGGGTGGATCCAGGGGTGACTGCAGTAGATGATGTGGATGGCAACGTCACGCACCTGGTGCAGAAGTTTGGGGCAGGTGGGTATCGTTTATGTCACACTTTGACCCAACAAACACATTAGTTGGCTGCTAGCTACAACACTCATATCGCATGCACTGCTGGTGCTTATGATGGTTGCGCCTGGCTTGTGCCTCCAGCCTTAGCCGATGTCCTATAATTAGGAGCGTGCAGATGCTGAACTGCACAGGGTTTAGGGCTCAGAATTTAAAGATGTGTTTTTAACGACACGCCACATACCCCTTGCTTAAACTCCTGTGTCTGCACTACGGCTATATACCATAGTGCACAAGGCCAGTGCTGCATTTCAGCATGTGGTCGTGCGCATCTAGCATGCAAGGTGAAGGTGGTGCTGTTATGCCCTGCTGTAGGTGCTGTGGATACCAGCGTACCTTCCACCCCTGGCCAGGAGTGGAGCTACGTCATACGGTACACAGCTGTTGACATCAGCGGCAACCAAGCACCCCCAGCATACCGGCTTATCAAAGTCCAATGCCCTAGCACAGAGGCGTACTGCCAAGACCCAATGACAGGGAATCCAGTCTGTAGTGTGGCAGGAGTCTGTGGTATATCAGCAGTAACAACAGACATAGTGCTGCAGTCAGTGTCAGTTAGTCTGCCAGCTGCTCAGCCACAGCCGCCGATAATCAGCTTGCTGTTTCCTGGGGCGATGGAGGTGCCAGCAGGGTCTGAATACGATAGATGTTCAGCGGATGCAACTGTTAGGGATGTTTGTGAGCGAGGCGCCACAGCTTGGGACGCAGTAGATGGCAACCTGGACGATAAGATACTGGTTTGTGGCCAGAGGTGAGTAGAGTTAGTGTACTGCAACTGGCCATGTGGGCACAAATCATGACCATAACCGCAGCCCGGGCAGCTTGAGTGGAACCTTGCAGCTTGCACATACAGTATGCATTGTGAGCACTGGCACCATTGAAATCCCGCCACAAAGCTAGCATTGAGTGAGCCAGGGAAGAGGATGCTTGATGTTGTGGCTAGCCGGAGTGCACAGACTGAATCTCACCAGCTCGCACATGTGATGAATTCAGGAAATGAATTAGTGTCCAAACACTAAAGCCCTTCCAAGGGTCCAATAGGTACCTGGCCACCTGCGACTCTTGTTGCTCTGTCGCAGCAGGCGGCAGCTGGTTGCATCCTCAGCAGTGAATCACGCTGGCCGCCTCTCCCCATGCAGTTAAGTGCTGTTGGAAGTTCCAGCTGCTCCAGTAGGAAATCTCCGTTTACCCCTTGTGGCGTTCATGATTGCACCTGCAGGTGGACCCTACCAGACAGTCAGACACAAGTATCTGTTGCAGCAGCGTGCGGCGTGGTGCCTGGCAAACCTGGGGTGTACCTCATCACATTCAGCGTTACCAACAGCGCTGGGCTGGCTGCCAGTGTGAAGAGGCAGCTGACACTGAAAGCTGTGTGTGCTGGAGGTTCTGTTCTGTGCCCTGATAAGGTGAGAGTGGGTCTGCTGCGTGGTAAACTCACTGGGGCCAGAAAGAGTAGTACTACTCTAGTCTTCTTCTTGTTCTTTTTCTTCTTCGTCGTCGTCGTCTTCTTCTTCTTTGTTGTGTTGTCGGTTATGCTCTGCCTGCATGCCATCACATATATGCTGCATATCTGTTCTTGGCAGTGACACTATTTGCGCACGACAGCGTGATAAAGTGTTTGCTTGCACCCTTTGGAGGGCAGCGTGCCAATTAGTTGCCAACCATTGGTTCTACAAACTGAATCACATGGCCACAGCTAGACATGGTGAAGGTACATTGGAGATTGTCCATGAAGCATGAACCAGCTGAATCCGCTGTCTGTTTCTGCTGATGCAGTTGACATGCAGTGATGCTGGGCCTTGCCTTGATACTCAGCCTTTGGCACCAGCAGTAACAACCTTTGCCAGTTCAGTACCATCTTCGGCCATCGGATGGGGATCACTAGAGATGGCGCTGAAAACCTCACTGGACTTTGGAGCAGTGGTGCAAGTCAAACGGTACAGCTCCTACACGCCTTGCAAAGAGGGCAGAGCACCAACAATCGCTGAGCCCTGCGAGCCAGGAGCAACGGCTTGGTTCCAGCCAGCTGTCCCAACTGTTGCTGCTGCTGCTGCGAAGGGCGATCTGACACCCAGTATAGTGGTGTGTCCACCTGCTACCTGTCTGGCGGATGGTTGTGCACCAGCTGAGCTTCAAAAGCATAGGTTTGGTGTGAAGGGCTTAGCTGGCTGCTGGGTGGACACAACTGCTGACGTCGGAACACAGTTCAACATCACTTTCTGGGCTTGGTGAGTTTGCTCAGGGGGGGCATGGTGTCTTGCTTCTTACGTTCTTGTGTTGCATTTGCTTGAGCACAACCTGGTTGCTGGTGAAGAGCATGGAAAGTCACCAACGTGCTCGTACTGGCCATCAGTCGTTCTAACAGATGTAACATGCAACCCTACCAAAACATGTAGGGCTGTGTGACAGCAAGAGAAGATTCCCATATACGTTGTAGATGCACAAAGCATGCCTTGCAATAGCATTTGTATGTCACACAATGCATACACCTTTTGTATTGTTCTGAGCATGTCAATCAAACCACGAACAGACACTATCACCCTTATTATCACAGCAATCAACAGCTTTCCAGCATCGGCTGTGACTGCAACAATCCAGACAGCCTGTGCCCGGGTTGCAAGCGTGACTGGTCCTATTGATTTGCTGCTGGCACAGGAGCCCAACATATCCACCAACAAATGCTTCTGTAACCCGGACTGTGGTCATCTCCAACCCCTGTCCAGAGCCAGCTGCAAACTACACATGCGTTGACCCTGGAACCAATGCTACATTGTGCACAGGTAGGAAAGTACTTACCTGCTTCCTTCTGCTAGCGGCCCCATGGGCCTGATGCATGTCATCGTGTGCCTTACCATCTGGAATACTACTCTCACACCCTCTAGAAGACCAAAATATTGCATCTCTAGACTCTTTCTTCTACACTAGCTGCTGGCACGTGGACACACTTGATGTCAAACGAGCAAAAGTCAACTGGGCCTGAACGGGTGTTAGGTAAATGTGCTAGCACCCGCTAGGGCCTGAAACCGGGGGTTAAACCCTCAGTGAGGTTGGTTACTACAGGCGTTCCATGCAACGGGGTGTGCCTTATACATTGCATCTCCAAGCTCTGGCCTCTATACTAGCTGCTGAGCACATGGATAATATATTGTTGATGTCAAAAGTGCAAAACTTGACTTTCTAAGTGAGCAAGGCCTGGCGGGGTGTTAGGTGGATGTGCTAGCACCCGCTAGGGCCAAAAGCAAGCTTAAACTCTCGGTGGTTTTGGTTGTTGCAGGTGTTCCATGCAACCAGGCTAAGCAGTTGCTGCCTCCCAGCAAGCCCCAACCCAAGATTCAGCTGCTGCCAACAGATGGACCTCTCTATTTAATGTATGGGCGGCCGGCGCCGTTTGACCTAGGCCCTTGCAGCTCTGGTGTTTCCAACGTTAGTTGTGGTGCTGTGGCGTGGGATGTTGATGGGGCTGGGAGAGCTACAGATGTAACACGTTACATAACAGTTACTGGAGGAACAGACTGCAGCATCACGAATGGATCTGGTGGGAAGGTGAGGTGCCAATGTATGTTTGTTACAGCATATTTGAAGCCTGATCGCACCTGGTTTGGCAATAGCGGATGCCAGTTATCCTTGGGTGGCTGCCAAGTGTGTTTTTTCCCGAGAGAGAGGGAGAGATTACACTGGATACCTCACCATCTAGAATGGTACTTTCCAAACCCGGTAAGAAACCAAATGAGACCAACAAAGGATCACAACAGATGAACCCGTGTCAAACCCCGTACTGTGCCACATCTTGCAGGTTTGCCGGTCCTGCAGTGTATCAGCGTTGTCATCAGGAGCCGACTGCCTACCCGGCAGCTACACCCTCACATACAGCGTCACCAGCGACACCGGCATGACCGCATCAGCATCACGCACAGTCATAATCCGGCAAACCGGCACAGTCACCGGGGTTCTGCCTCTGATAGACAATGTCACAAATGCCACTGCGGCAGCCATAATAGCAACAGATCTGCAGAACAGATCCAGCAAGGCAGCTGAGCGTGCAGCTGCTAGCATTCTTATCAGACTGGGCTCTGCCGCTGATGGATTGTCGATGACCGATGTTCAGTTCCTGGGTTCTCAGCTGCGGGCCGGTGTTGCGCCGGCAGCAAATCAGAGTCTGTATGTAAAGTTGAGCATCCAAGTGCCGGCGTACAGTTTAGTAGGTGCTGTTAGTCAGCCCTCAGGCAAAAGGCTGCTGCTGCAAAGCGTTCACAACACAGAACAGTCACATGAGGTGCTGAATGTGCTGCAAACTGCCGTTCACAGCCTTCAGGGGTTGGCAGCTGCGAGCAGCAATTCAGGGTATAGCAGCAGCTTCAGCAGAGCCCGCATAGGGAATCAGGGAAGCCAGAGGCAGCTTCTGCAGTCAACTGCAAGCGTCAGCGCTGTAGCGGCAAAGCTGACGGCATTAGGTGCTGAGAATGTCACACAGCAATCTGCCAAGGAGGTTGATGAGATACAGGCGAGTAAATATGATCATATGGTCATGGTAATGTTCGTCAAATTCTTGGAGCTTTGCTGGCTTGTTCCCAGGGTTGGGCGCCCTTTTAACTCGGCCAGCATGCTTATTCGACATGCGTTGATGCAGTGTCGATGTGGGTTGTGGGCTCGGAGTGGTTCAAGCACTGTGCAGGGATGTACAAAGTGGTTAAAGTCACTGCGCCAAAAAACATCTCTTGGTGATACATGTAAAATGAAGCCATGACATGTATTGGGTTTTCTGTTGGCAACGCAATCTGTAATCTGGGGAAGCTTGTTGGGTTAACACACACTTCAGCAGTATGACAGTGTAGCTGTGTCCCTCTAAGTCATCGTTATCTGCATTGCAGGGCTATCTGGCATCTCTCCAAAGCAGCATAGACATCGTCAACCAGCACATCAATCAGCTGGCCATCAACAGCACTGACTTGACCAGCAAGATTGACCTGGTGTTTGGCAATGCATCTGACCAACGGTCCGAGGCAGTCGACACACAATCAGCAGACTCTTACAAGGTAGGCAGGCAGCAAACTGATGCCAGTTGGGGTTGTGGTTCAGCAGTATAGTCACTTGCTAGGCAAGTCTGGGGATTTGCAACTTCTGCAGCAGCCTTAGAGAATGTTGATCACATCAACCAGCCAGTGACAACAGCACTGAATTCCCCGGATGTATGGCAATTAGTTTGACCAATATGCTGATTGAGTCGACGCACAAGCGGGAGTGTGTTGTAGTTCGCTGCATCGTTGGTAGCAGGTGTTGTGTAGTGCTTCCTAAGTGATTCGCTGCCTTCAGCTGGCTGGCTTTGAATTACCACCTGCGCTGAGTTGTGCCTGTGACTGTTTGCAGGGTCTACTGTCAGACTGGCAGGCTTTGATGTCCAATGTAACACTTCTAACCGATCAAGCAGCAGAAAGGTTCCAACAGCAGCATCATGGAGCTCAAGCTGTAACCACAGCAGGCAGTGACTCTGTTGCAGCACTTGAAGATGCAGTGGTCCTTGCTGAGCGGCTGCAGCAGCAGTTTACTGAGCAGCAGTTGATGTTGATGGCTGGGAGTGGGCTGTATGAGTGGGACTGTGACAGGAGCAGCAGCTTGGATGTGGGGTTTACAGTTGCACGGTGAGAGAATGAGAGAGAGAGAGTGAGAGGGAGTGAGAGAGAGTGAGAGAGTGTGTGTGTGTGTGAGAAACAAGAGAGAGTGTGTGAGAAAGAGAGAGAGGAAGTGAGAGAGTGAGTGATTGAGAGAGAGAGTGTGTGTGAGAGAGAGAGAGAGAGAGAGAGAGAGAGAGAGAGAGAGAGAGAGAGAATGAGAGAGAGAGAGAGAATGAGAGAGAGAGAGAGACTACACTCAGCACCTGCTGGTGCCGGCGTAATTTGAAGGATAGAGTGTGTGTGTCAGGGTGAACAGATCACCCGGCCTTCACACCCCCCTACTTCCCACCGCACCCGAGGGTCTTGGTGGGTCTGCTGTGTGTGGAGATACTTCTTATGCTGTGGTTTTTTTGGTGCATTTGTGGCTTCTGGCTGAACGGTTAATTCGCTGTTGCAGGGTGAGGTTACCACCCGGGGCTGGGCCGTGTGCTTGAATGTCATACCAGCATTGCTATGCAACCTGCCCTTTCTAGAGTTGTTTGCTATTCACAAAGACTATCGTTGTTCTGCCAAACTTATCAGACATGCCACCTCTACTGCTCTTCGTTTGTCCTCATCATATATGTCTACAGGGCAAATGCCACAGCAGTAGCTGGCACTAGCAGTCAAGATGCAACCGGAGCCGCAAGCGGAGCCGCCGGCCGCCACTTGCTAACTCGGGGCACTGGCAGCACCAGCAGCAGCAGCAGCTCAAGCTGGGGAGGGTACAACCTGCCTAAACTGTCTGCGATCAGCCCTGGAATGGTTGCGGCTGGTGGTGGTTTGGAGCTGGCTGAGGGGCCTGGGCGGTTTGTGGGTGTGAAAGGGCATAATGTGGTGATTGGAGGTCTGCTGCTGCACACAACACGCAAGAAGGTTGCAGCAGAGTGCAAAGGTGGGTGCAGGAGGAGTCCCAGTACCTGTCAGCCCTGTTTTGATTGGAGGAATGCCCGTCTCATGAACGGTCCTTTGTGAACAACTTAAACAAGGACTTTAGACTGCTTGATGTGCGATCACTTTAGATGGTGGTGGTTTGGAGTTGGCCGAGGTGTGGCCTGGGCGGTTTGTGGGTGTGAAATGGCATAATGTGGTGATCGGGGTTTGCTGCTGCACACAACATGCAAGAAGGTGGCAGCGGGGTGCAAAGGTGGGTGCGTGAGGAATCCCAGTACCTGTCAGCCCTGTTTTGATCAGAGGGTATTAATGTATATATTTAGAGAGAGAGAAGTTACAGTGGATACCTCACCATCTAGAATGGTACTCTCCACACCCAATAGGAAACCGATTGCAATCAAGAAAGGATAAGACCAGATGAAACCCTGTCAAGCACTCGCTCTCTGTTTTCGCTTTTATGTCCGGCTTATGCAGCCGGATACGCACACTGCAAAAGTATGTAACTTATGGTAGCAGTATAATGGCAGGGTCACTGCACACACACACAAAAGGACAGCTAATGCATAACAAAATACTCTGCCTAACCCTAACCCTGTATATAATACTCTGCGCTATGCCTTATGCCCTGGGTCCTTAGTGGCGAGCCTGAAGAACTCGTGTTTGAACTGCTTGGTGTAGGAGCACCTTTCATGGAGGGTTGTACTGTTTCTGTTTCAACAATGCGGGCATGTTATCTGCATGCTGGACCGATTTATGCAGATGGGCTTTGGCTGCCAACTCCAATCACACATGCCAGCACCTCGTATGGCTGCCAAGGGATGCTTCCGAGATTCCATGGTGGTGATTTACTCTGTTAACAGAGTAAACGTTTACAATATCTAGCTACATCACAAGTGATTAACAAAGCATTTGCTGGTCATCATGCAGGCAAATGGCAGTTTCACTGCAAAATTCAATCGAATGTGCCAGCATATACAGTGCTAACTGTAACCTGAGTGCTGCTGCTGCTGCTGCTCTCATGAATTTACTGCACATGTTATACATAAGCTACAGCCCTATGGCCCGCGCCCCATTCCAGAGGCGGAAACAACACGCAAAGCAGGGGTTTTATCACTGCCATACCTCCATCAAAGGCGCAAACTCCAGGCATCCATCGATCACTGGGTGCACACGCCACAGTGTTTGGACTCCCTGTTGCTGACTGCAGGTGGCACTTTCACTGCCAGATTCAGCCACAGATGTCAGCGACACATACCACTGATCAAGAATGCTACCAAAGCTTCAAAGCGCCTGTCAGACCTTCTGGCAGCCGAGCAGAATGACCTCCTGCCTTATGGAGTTGACCCTGCTTTCCTGCGTAGTAGTAAGCTGTATCAGCCCCAGCTACAAGGCAGAGTGGGCTGGTTCTACAATGAGTCTGACCCTCAGCAAGTACCTTCAAGCACAGGGGTGCCTAGGGGCTTCTATCACAGGAGACTTCAGGCAAGTATGGTTGTACTGTGTGAATTGATGTAGCCAAGTGCTTGCCAGTTATGACGCAGCAGCTGATGCGGCGTTACATCATATGCCGCAATGGCAGCCATACAATAGCAAGCGGTATCAGCCCCAGCTGCAAGGCAGAGTGGCCTGGTTGTACAATGAGTCTGACCCTCGGCAAGTACCTTCAAGCACCTGGGTGCCTAGGGGCTTCTATCACAGGATACTTCAGGCAAGAGTGTTTTTGTACTGTATGAATTGATGGAGCAAAGTGCTTTGCCGGTTGAGACACAGCACATCATCAATTACACATTTTCAGCAAGAAAACACCACATATGCAAAGCAAACAAAGGTGCTTTGCGGTATCAGTAAAACAGGTACCCCAGTCATCTGGCGCTCCAAAGACAGGTTGTGACCCAGCAGCTGTTTTTCTATTATGGCGTTACATAACACGCCACATGGGCAGCCACACAGCTGGTTGACGTTGTGCACACTGTCACAAGCTTCTCTGCAGCAAGTTTCATAGTATTCCGGGGGGGGGGGGGGGGAGTCCCGAAGCTCGCCGACACATGGTTGCATACTGCCCTGGACATCAGCGTATAAGACATATCTAGACATCTGAACGTGTGCCATGCTCTGCTGCTGCTGTTGCCTACAGGGCTCTGCAGATGGATTCCCCATCCTGTTACCCACTGAGGTCACCCAACATCGCTCGGCTGTGATCTGGCAGTACCTTCAAGATGGCAACTACCTTGACAGCAACACCCGGGAGCTGACTGCTGAGCTGCTCACTTTCAATGGGGGACTGGAGTTGCTGGGGCTCAGCAGAATCAGGTTCCAATGGCAGGACAACGGAGTCATCAAAGGTGACTTGATTGTGATTGCAAGTTGTTGGAGTCAATTACGTGATGTGATGTTAACCTGGTGCGTGAGCAAGCCTGTTGCTCTTTATTGTGTATTCTTGTGGCGCATATGACCCCACCTCAACGTCTGTGTCCAGATAACAAAAGCAGCCTTACATGGCGCCTCTTGGCACATGAAAGGAAGGAAAAGAGAGATGTCAGCTTATGGCTTACCAAATGACCAGCTCACGGAACCTGCTACCTCCGCGGTGAATCTCAGTTTAATCATACACTGTCCCAACCCATTCAAGGTATTTTGGTGTGTGTGTTCGCAGGCAGTATACTTGTTCGAAGCGTGCCTGATTTGCAAAGCAGCAGCAGAAACAGGCATCCCACAGCAGTTATGTGGCTGCTGCCGCTGTGGATCATGGTGCTGTGGTTCATGGCATACACAGCCGTCAAAGTCGCTAACTTCAGAAGGCGAACTGCACGCAACAACAAACTTTGGCTCAAGGTGAGGTGGTTTGACCTGTGGTTGATAAGCATTTCAGGCAGTGCTGTCATCGTCTGGCCTGCAGAAGGACCATGCCACAGCACTCTTACTGTTCGTAGCAGTCTGCAATGCTGCGGTCCAGCCCAGAAAGCACTCAACAACTTCGCATCTCTGCTCAGATTGTTTGCTGGCATGCACTGTTCCCTGCAAGCCGTCATGACTCAACATTTGATTGCTGCTGCAGGCGCTGATGTCATTACCTGGCCTACTAATCGACCTAGCCACATCACTGCTGATCTTGATAGCAGTCTGCATTGCGGCAGTACAGCCCTGAATGCACTCTACAGCTTCAAATACTGTTCAAACTCCTGCGCGAATCGTTTGCGTTGCGCGGGGGGGGGGGTCCCTGCAAGCTTTCATGACTGGCTGTTTCATTGCTGCTGCAGGCGCTGATGTCATCGCCTGGCCTACTAATGGACCTAGCCACATACTGTTAGTGTTCAAAGCAGTCTGCAGTGCTGCGGTCAAGCCCAGAATGTACCTTGCGGCTTCGTATTTCTGGCACGCAATGTTCCCTGCAAGCTGTTATGAACTGTCGTGCTACTGTTCTATTACTGCTGCAGGCGCTGATGTCATCGCCTGGCTTACTAATGGACCTAGCCACATCACTGCTGATGTTGGTAGCCGTCAGCATGCTAAGCTCATACTGTCAAGGGGCCGGAAGCATTCCTTCACCCCAAGCGGCGTACCACGCATATGATGCAGTGGGCTCCAGCTATGCGCGCATCTTTATGCCTGCTAAGACCTTCTCAGCAGCAGCTGCAGCTCAGCAGCCGTCTAGCAGTGACAGTAGCCAGTCGCCGATGTCTCCTGGGTCTCCAGGGCGCTGGTCTCTGCCAGATGCTGACGAGGACTTTGACAGATTAGCAGATCTCTTGAGAGATGTGAGGCGGATGGCCCACCTGTGGGATCAGTATGCTCTTATGCAGGGTCTGGTGCTGCTCTTGCTGACGCTGAGGTGGGTGGGGTGGTCTAGTCTGTGCCCTTTTGCCTGTGTAGCGAGGTAGTGCTGAGCGCAGGAGCTTCCTTGCGACCCCGGTTGCTCTAAGCACAGGGCTCACAATAGCTACTACTCTACTACTACTAACAGTTACCTCAAGGGTTCACACCCGTAAGGAGCCAGCAAATGGCTCATGGGGGTATAAAAACGAACCAGATACTAGCCATCCAGTATAACACACCTGTCTGCCATACCGGTAGCTACACAACAACATGTCTAGTGTGTGGTCTGCCGGTGAGCTGAGCTGTGTAGGCCTACCGAGGTGCAGTGTTATTTCTGGGAACGGCAAGGTCAAATGTAGATTGAAGCTGCATTGTCTTGGCTCCTATCTGCTGTGACTGTCTTGTATGCTGGTCAAGGTGTTACTAGGTGAAGATCAAGCCACTGCGACATCTGAATCTTTTCATGTTTGTGTTAATTGTATCTGCAGGTTGCTTCGTGTGTGGCGTTTCCAAGCCAAGTTGGGGCTGATCCTCAACACACTCGCAACAGCAGCCCCCCAGCTATCACACTTAGTACTCGTCATCCTAGCGGTTATACTAGCATTCTCCGGATTAGTCAACATAGCATGGGGCACTCATATAGCATACGCCAGCACTTACAAGGCGGCTGTTCAGGAAACATTCAGCACTATGTTGGGTTTAGGGATGGTTAGGGTGTGGGACGTAACACCCAGCCGGCAGCTACAAACCTTGCCGGAGCTGCTGCTGGGTTTACTGACGTATTATACCCTAATGATGGCGTTTATTCTGGTGTTGATGCAGTACTTTATGGCGGTGATTGGTAGGGTGTTCATAAGGTTGAAACGGCAGGTGACAAGCAGCGGAGCTAAAAGCATTGCAGCAGACATACTGAGAGATGTGCTGCCAGAGTTACAGCTGCAATGGCTGCAAGCCTGGGAGATGGTGAACAACCGGCAAGTTGGGAAGCCTCCTCTGCTACATGTCCGACGCAGAACTAGACGTATCAGTGCAATGAGTGTAAGCAGCAGCGGCAGCGGAGGCGGCCCACCAGCAGCAACCAGCAGTGCACAGAAGACCCTTGAACTGTTTCATGGCAATGAGCACCTAAGACCTTTCAGGGGTAGGCAGGACTCAGTGCAAGAACAGAAGAATACCACAGAGTTGGCTATCCCTGCGCATGGTGGCAGCATCAACTTGGAGTTGCTACAGCAGCTGTTGGCACACTTCGTGGCTACAGCTGCAACTTCTTCTGAATCAGCGGCCCCAACAGCTGCCAGCGGAGGCATAAGACCTCTGACGGAGCTTTGTGACAGCAACAGCAGGAGTGAATTGGCCAGGGACACAGAGCTAGCAGGTGCAGCTGGAAAAGCACCCAGTGAAACCAGCATCCCAGCACAGTTGCAACTGCGCCAGTGGCTGAACAAAGCGCTTGCTGCTGCCCAAGGCTGCCTACTGACTGCCAAGGATCAAATAGACGGTCAGCTGGATGGCTCTTCAGCTGCAGAGCATAAGCAGGCAGCAGCCGTCACGACAGCCTGCTTGACACAGCAGCTGATGCAAACCCTTGGGAGTCCTCAGTTAGTGGAGCTGCAGCAGCAGCAGGTGCAGCTGCAGGAGTTGCTAGGGCTTGTTCAGCAAGATGTCCACGACCTGCATCAACGAGACGAGCAGCAGGTATGTTGGTTGAACATCTTAACCCTCTGCTCGGGCCCTTTCTGTTGAACCTCAGCATACACTAGCCGTCTTGGTATAAGAGGCAGCCAGTGGTCGCCTGTGTAGAGTTGTACATGAGTCATGTAACATGACGCTCCATAGGGTTGTGCAAGCCTACAAAGCTTCTAGGCAGCATACGCCGGCATAACATACACCTGCTGGTCGAGATGCTTCTCCTCGGCATTGCGCCGCAACATGCCCGTTTGCTGGTGCGGTTGTATGCAGGCGGACCCGCAGCTGGCTGCTGCTGTGGATGAAGTCGCGTGCCAGGAAGCTGTTTCTCTCTCACAGCTATACAGCGAAGTTGGGGCCGTGTTACAAGCTCTGGAAAGGTCCCTAACAGCTCTAGCCAAATGGCATTGGCACGCTTCAGAGCAAGTCAGCAACTGGCGCCAACAGATCAGCAACACCATCCAAGACCTGGAATTCCACCGCGCCCACATGGACAGTCATCAGCCTGCAGGTCTGAACGTTAACCGCCGAGCCACAGTCTCGGATATCACCCTGTTAGCCACCAGCGACAGTGCCGGCATGGATGCTCCTCTCACCGCAGCAGCTACACCCACAGCAGTCCAGCAGTTTGGGCGATTCAGTAGCAGTGGCGGTGATGCCGGCTACAGCAGCGGCTACAGCAACCTCAGGCACCGGGCAATCCTGCGGAACAGCTCCACCGGCGGTGGGCAGGAGGGCAGCAGCAGTATGTCTCAGATATACTCATCTGCTGGTGCACCTGGGGCTTACAGCAGGACTCTGCCGGGGACCACACACAGCATACAGGGCGACTTTCAGTCTTGGGATGAGCCAGCAAAGCCACACGGCAAGTAGCTGACTTACTCTGGTTTATTAGTTGAGTGGCGGAAGCTTCTTCATGGCTGCTGTTTATTGAGAGATTGCTGTGTTTGGTTGGCCTGACATGGCAAGTAGAGTGAGGCCAAACTTGCTGAGGTTACGCTAAGGAGCACATTCATTCATTTATTGGTGGTGTGGTCTGGCAGGTGGAGTGAGGCCAGATTGGCTGAGGTTATTGTAGTCAAGGCAGTAGGTGCTGGCCATCGCAGTCAGCCGAATTAGGGTTGTGCAGTATCGGTCAGCGGCCTCGAAAAGGCCACCTCAAACATTTTACACCAGGACGTTTATTTTGCTTTCTGGTCCACTAATGTTGCACTTATTGGGGTTCTGAGTGTCTATGCTGCCATCATGTGAATGCCTCGAAGGCATGGTTGTGTGCCTTGTCTCAAGCGCATTTGAAAAAGCCAGGGATCATCTTCCACGCATTTCCAACACATTGAGTGCTCTTTTCTTCTTCTGATTGTTGTGCAGTCAACGTTTTGTGATCTTGGTTCTTTGTGGTGTCTCATCTATTGTTGTGGGCGATATGTTGTTGTGAGGCTTGCCTGGCTTGAGCATTTCTAATCTGGCGGGGTTGTGTCGGCATGTGCTTCCACCCTTGTGCAGTTTACGTCAGGCGGATTGCTCTCCTGCGTGCCCGCCAGTGTGTACTTGTTCCTGGCTCTTTCCTCGTGTACGGTTGCCTTGTGCAAAGGTGTTTTTTGGCACTGTCCTCAGCACAAGCATATGAGGTATTGGTTATTGGCACAATCTCAGGCTGTGATCATTGGTGGCAATCGTGGGCTGGGAGTTTTGGTGGCAATCTTGGGCTTGACACTTGTTGCTATTGCTGCATGTCATCTGTTGCTACTACTGGCAGTGTATGGCATGTCATTTGTTGTTATTGGTGCCTGTCATTCGTTGCTATTGGTGCATGTCATTTGTTGCTACTACTGCATGCCGTCATGGAAGTTGTTAGCTGATCTGCATGAATCACAGGTGAATGGATGCATCTTCAAGTAGTCCATGGGGAATATGATTTAGTCTCTCAAGTCCATGGAAAGAACAAAACTCGGTGCCAGGAGGTATGCAGCAATTGCAGCTGCATGTAAGATGCATATGCAATTTGAGCTTGGTTGTTTACGTGGTCCTGTCCGAGTAGTACCCTGGCCCACAAGCCCCCTATGTCATTACACTGATAAACAGTGTGCTTCACGTCATGCAATTGGCTTTCGTAGTGAAGCAGCTGTACGAGGATTTAGGTTTAAGCAGCTGTACGAGGATACGAGGAATTAGGTTGTCAGTCATGTTGGTGTGAAAGCAGTGATCACTGGCCGCTTACTGAAGGGAACAGCATCAGCTACTAGCAAGACCCTGAGGGTTATCATTTCAGCTGTAGGACTGATTCAGTGTTCTAGAGACTATGATACAAAACCCTGTGCTCTGAACAGGTACAGGCTTTCTATGCAGTATGTCAGCTACACAAGCTGTTGGCTCGTCGGTAGTGCTGGTGTGACAGAAGTGGTGACTGGCCGCTTACTAAGCGTAGTACGAGTGCGGATGCTGTTGCAGCGGCCCTGCTATGGCCCATCAGAGGCTCTGATGTAGAATGGTCAGCTGCTCCAAAGACTATAGTTGAATGCCGTTTCTAGTAAGGTATTTGTTCTCCATAGACACTAAGACTTGCCATACCAGGTTGCCTGTGGTGAGCTGTACATTTGCGAAGCGACTGCAACAGCAGCAAAGCCGGTCGCAGCGATGTCCTATACTGCTGCTGACTCAGCATGGCATGCGTGCAAGCAAGCCCACGAGCGCTTCGGATGTCTATTTGCGATCGGGTCATCCCGCGTGTCAGCCAATGTGAGTTGGGGAATTCAAGCAACTGTCTACACCATTCGAGTTGTGATTTGCATGGCGTAACTCCGCCCTTTGGACGAGCCAATCCAGGGTCATTGCGTCAGCTGATACAGTTCTATAGTTCTGACGGGCCCGGCCACAAGGCTTGGCTATCTACCCTTTGAAAATGTCATCCACTCACCGAGTTCTCGCCCGCTTAGCCGCTGGGTAACAGTTACTAGCAGCTAATAGTATTGCTCGTTAAGCGACTGGTCGGGGGTCGGCTGAGCGGGTCGTTCACTCAAAACCCGCCGAACAGTCGCCCAGCGAACGGCCAGCCCTCCGAGGGCTGACAGTGCCATCGCTGCCACAATCATTGTCAGTGATGTTGAGTTTGCGGCGGATCCACCTAGGTGGCCAGTGGTCCGTGATCAACTAATCCATTCAACGGAAGGCTTGACAGGTAACAGATCTGTCTACTTCTATATGTGTGTAGTTCACCGTAACGCAAGTCCTACAACCGGCCCGCGGCCGGCCGTCGACTCTACCTGGGCCGGTGCACCGCGCCGGTGCACGTGCGCCGATCGAGGACCGAGTACACGCGTATACAATGCTTGCAATTGCGAGCAGGACATAGTTCGTCGTAAAAAAACACATGATTGTCCTGTGTGTTGCCCGGTGCTCTACGTACGCAAAGACTACAGCATAACGCTATTTTTGAGACCAGCTGCGCTCTCCCGAGAGATGAAGTACTAGACGCAACCACGATTGATGAACGATCTCTTCCGGCCAGCAGTTGTTGACTAGGTCAATGACCCTACATGGCTACCTGGCTACAATCGTTCAAAAACGCAACAGCTGCAAACCCCGCCCTGCAATAGCCAACACACCCTCCATTTCAGTCTCGAAGCCTTTACTAGTCGTACTCAAGCCACTTGCGGCCCCATCACCCATGTTATTTGATGTCCTGTGATGAATGTTTCTCCCGTCAGCACAAATAGTATCCAGACTGCTACGGACCACCACCCCACGGCTTGCTGTATGTGCCTGGCGCCCTGGCTGCCATGGCACTCCACACATTGCCTCTGGTTCAGGGACAGCTGTGAAGTGCGAGACCTCTTGGTGAAGTGACAACTGCTGACCTGGCATCATCTTTTCAACTGTCACCTTTGCGTCGGTATTGCAGTCCCTGCGTTCATTATCAGCCCCGGCGACTCCCGCTTGGCAGTGTTCCTGCCCCTGGTTTGTAGTAGATCCTGTACAGGCGTTCACGCCAGCTGAAGCGCTGTTGTGTCCTAAAACTCTAGGGTTTGAGCAAAGATCAACCCTCCAACCACGAACACGTTGGTCCAGTCCTACGCTGAAGAACCGCATTAATGGCTGGGGTGCTGCTTCAGAAGTACTGCTGCTGCTGATGCTTTTGATGTACTGCGTGCTGTTGTGCGGTGCAGAATGTACTGCTGTCAGTGGATGCATTGCAAGCAAGCCTCTGATACAGGATGAATGCGCATTCGCCGCTCTGATTGTGCTCAGCACAGTGCAGATCGTGCTTGGTGACGTTGGCCTATAGGTGCTGCCTCCACCAGCAGCAGCAGTGGCAGCAGCGGAGCTCTGGAGACACAGCAGAGTGACAGCTAGAGCCTGATCATCTCCACCGGTCACTAGCAGCAGATCTGCATCGCTGCTGCTGTTGCTGCTGCTGCTGCTGCTGCTGCTGCTGCTGCTGCATGCCACTAGCTGAAGGTCATTGACACCTGATTGATGCACATTGGGCATGACAAGCACCGGCATCAGTTGCAGGGGTGCAGCAGTACTGCTGCTGCTGCTGCCGCAGCTGCTGCTGCTGGTGGCTGTGCCAGCCATACTGGCGGGCATTGGCATGTGCTGGACTGCTGGTGTGACGTCATACAGGACAGCTGACCCATTGCTGGTGCCTGCTGCTAGCATGTAACAAGTAGTGTTTACCAGGTTGTCATTGCTGCTGCTGCTGCTGCTGCTGTGCTGAGCCGGATTTTGCAGCCTTGCATCACTGGCAGTTGATTGTGTTGCTGGACGTTGTGTACTGGCTGCCGACTGTGTCGGCCGGACTTCAAGCGCTGACAGTGACAACACAGGATGACTAAAGGCAGTACTGTCGCTACTGTGCCGCAGTACAGCTACGGTCTGCCAAGTAGCTTCGGGCACAGACAGCAGCAGCAGCTGCAGAGATCCATCTGATAGCGCAGCAGCAATAAGGGCGCTGTACCCCCCTGCTGCTGAAGATCTTGCCAGATCGTACGGCGATCTGAGATCATGATCGATCCGATGTCCAATGTTTGTGGACTGGCCTGCGAGATCATGATCTGGAGTGATCAGATCATGAGTCCAATGTTTGATCTTGATGATTGAGACCGCCATATGTCTGGCTTCAGTGCTGCTGCTGTGGCTGCCTGCTGCTAATGCAGTTGGTCTCAGACCTTTGGCTGGTACCTTGCTACTGATCAGCTGACTGTGCAAGTGCCACTGCTGCTGCTGCTGCTGCTGCCAGGTCAGCTGCCAAGCTAGCATAACTTCCTTTGCACATCCAACGACCACCAACCACTGCTGCTGCTGCTGCTCTCCTACAGGCTGATCAGCACTACTACCAGCAGCAGCAGCAGCAGCAGCAGGTATTTCTGCTGCATCTATGCATCTAGCTGCAACACCAGAAGCATGACCACCTAACAAAATGCTTTCAAGCATGGATGATCCGTTACATGCCATGCTGCTGCTGCTACTGCTGCTACTGCTGCTGCTGCTGCTGCTGCTGCAGGTTTTGTTGCCTGATGCAGTGCTACTGGATGTGCTGGTGCGCTGCATGACATGCAGTGACTGCCGCTGCTGCTGCTGCTGCATGATCACAGCTCTGACTGTACCATCCTCAGAAGCTGTCAAAACTGCAAAAGGACAGTCACTACTGCTGCTGCTGCTGCCAGGTCCTGGTATCATAGCAGCAGCAAGTATCTCTCTTCCATGATGAGGTGCAGACAGGATCTGGCCACCAGTGCTGCTGCTGCTGCTAGCCTGGCTGGCAGAAGCAGCAGCAGCAGTGGATGGCTTCCTGCTGTACTCCACAACATGCACTCTATTATCCTTATAGTATGCAAACATTACTGACTCAGCACACTGCTGCTGCTGCTGCTGCTGGTGGATGGCAGCAGCACTAGGGTCCATGTCTGCCATACCTCCAGGCACTGCTGCTGCTGCTGCTGCTGCTGCTGCTGCTGCTGCTGCCCAGAATGCATGTGGTCTCCTCATGCTGCCACAGTCAATCTGCCACACAGCAGTAGCAGCAGCCACATCCCACACGACACAATGGGACTCCTTAAACCCTAGCAGCAGCTGGCGTGGCTGTGCTGCTGCTGCTGCTATAGGTGCATTTGCCTCTATAATCTGTTCAACAGTTGTCACACCAGTTAGACGATCTGTGGTTGTCATCACTACATGTAGATCGGGTTCAAACACAGCACCGTCCTGCTGCTGCTGCTGCTGCTGCTGGGGATGGCTGGTGGTGTTGTGCACAATAGTATAGTAAGCAATGCACCCGTCCCTGCCAGTGCTGATAAAGCTAGCAGTTCCGCTGCTGCTGCTGCTGCTGCTGCGTGGCTGAATCAAGCTGACATGTGATGTGCCATGAGCTGCCTTGAACCTATGTATGAGCTGCAGCTGCTGTGCATTGACAGCAACCCGCTGCTGCTGCTGCTGCCAAGGTGTAATGCATTGTCCAAGGTTGTTGGGCGGCTGATCAAGAGCTGCTGCTGCTGCTGCTGCTGCTGCCAGCCGCCAGCAGCTAGCTGGTATGGCATACACCATAACATTTCCTTGCTCGTCCCCAAGCACCAAAACAGCAGCAGTAGCAGCAGTGATGGAACTTGGGTCGCCCGCTTGTGCTGCTGCTGCTGCTGCTGCTGCTGCTGGCAGTACTATGATCTCAGCAGCAGTGATTCGCGATCTAACCGGCGATACAGCTTCCACCAGCAGCAGCGGCTGCTGCTGCTGCTGCTCCTGCTGCTGCAGCTCCTGCTGCTGCTGCTGTTCAACAGCCACATCTGGTGCTCCTGCTGCTGCCAGTGCCGGTGGCAGCAGCCAGACCTTTGTGGCTGGGCATCCCTGACAAGCTCGCCTAGACACACTGCTGCCACCTGCTGCTGCTGCTGCCGCTGCTGCTGTTGTGATCACAGCAGCAGCACCCAATGCTGATGATCTGTACACTCCGGTGACTGGACTAGAGATATCATGAGCTTGCCAACATCCACTGGTGGCAGCAGCAGCAGCAGTGGAAACCTGCAGATCAGCACTCACTGCTGCTGCTGCTGCTGCAAGCTTGAGATCCAAGACCACAGCAAAACCCTTGAGGTGTCCCAAAGCAATCCGAGCCCTCACATCCTCGCTGCTGCCACTGCTGCCACTGCTGCTGCCACTGCTGCTGATGTATAAGTGTGTCATGCACATAAAGGGACCCCCGTGATCACAAGCATAGACTTGATGCCATGTTTCACCACTACCACCAGCGGCAGCAGCAGCAGCACCGGCAGAACTGACGAGACCCTGCTGCTGCTGCTGCTGCTGCTGAGGCAGCTGTACAGCGTACACAAAGCCCCGATTTGTGGCCACCAGCAACCAGTTCGGTGATACAACACACAGCGCTCTCACACTCTCACTCTTGCTGTCAGTTGCACTGCTGCTGCTGCTGCCGCCAGTGCATGATCCAACTGCCAGCCCCTGCTGCTGCTGCTGCTGTAATGTGTAGGCAGCTAGGAACCCTGCCTGGCTGCAATCCTGCTGTAACCTATAATGCCTCACCGCTGCTGCTGGTGCTGGTGCTGCTGCTGCTGGATAACCCTGCTGCAACGACACCTGCTGGGGTGTAATGATCTGTCCAATGCTCCATGATCTGATCGCTGAGTCAGCACCTGCTGTAATCAGCTTACTGCTGCTGCTGCTGCTGCCAGCTGCAAAGCAGCAGCGCCATACACCCCTTCCAGTGTGCCCCTACATACAGCAAATGAAACAGCCACTTCACCAAATCAACTGAAGAACTTTCTATCGTTCTCTTTGATCAAGTGATGCACCTGTGGGGCAGTTAACAGTCACCATATCTAGTATGCTTTAACACCACGCACCTGATGCTAATACACCACACAACCCTGTGCAGCACCTGGCGTGGCCACTCCCACGCAGTGCGTGGGACTGCGTGGGAGTGGCCACGCCAGGTGCTGCGAAGGGTTGTGCGGTGTGTTGGAATCAAGTGTGTGGTGTTGTTTCTTTTGGATTGTATGTATAGCAGTATGTGTAGTATGTGGTTTTCAACAACATCCCGCCGAGGAAGTTGTACTATATGCCAGTTCTAGGTTTTAGGATTAGTCACACCAGTTCAAACCAGGTAAACCACAGCGGGATTTGAACAACATCCCGCTGTGGTTTACCTGGTTTGAACTGGTGTGACTAATCCTAAACCCTAGAACTGGCATATAGTACAACTTCCTGAACAAGGGACTCATCTGGTGCTTTGATTGATGCATGCATTGTAGCTCAAAGCCAGGATCATCAAGGGCCTTGGCTGGGTTCAAGGCTTAAACTCCGCATGAGACTCTGATGCAGAACTTGTCAACACTCTCGCTCGTCTACTACGGCACCCGGTGGGGGGTGTTGGGTGGGGTGGGGGGGGGGGGGGGTGGGGGGTTGGGGAAGGTGAGGTGACGCAGACACCCCCCCCCACCCCCCACCCCCCCCCCCCCCCCCCCCCCCCCCCCCCCCCCCCACCCCCCCCCCCCCCCCCCCCCCC
>NSMO01000089.1:0-39338 GCA_002588565.1 Coelastrella sp. UTEX B 3026
CGACGCGGAGGGAGCCCGACTGGAGGGGGGGGGGGGGGGGGAGGGTTTTGGTGGGGGGGGGGGGGGAGGGGGGGGGGGGGGGGGGGGGGGGGGGGGGGGGGGGGGGGGGGGGGGGGCTGTGATGGCTCATTTGTGCGATGTGTGTCGTTTCGTACATGTGGCTTGGACTTGGTACATGTGGCTTGATGTACATAATAATAATAATCTATGCTGGGTTACGCCATAGCCATAGGCCATGGCTTGATGTACATGACAACTATCCTTGGTCATGTCACACCTCGTAACATTAGAGGATAGCTTCTATCCAGTCACTTGAATTCAATTTGGAACATGTGCACAGTTTGTTGCTTGCATGGCCTCTAGTAGGTTCGTCAACTTTTGTTGGTGTATCAACACTCTTGCTTTCGAGGCTTGCTAGACCCACTCAATGACATGCTTCACATGCATTTGTTTTTGCGTTATGCTCTCCTTCCCGCTTCATGCTATTCTGCTACCTCAGGGCCGCTTCATGCTACTCTGCTACCTCAGGTACCTCAGGCATTGGAGGTGGCCAGCGTCACTCCCTCGTGACGCCTGCCTCCCAAGACGGAACTCCAGGAGTTGCACCCAGGCCACATGACAGCAGCAGCAACATACGTGAGGCCCTACCTACCGGCGCCCCGCGCCTTGGTGAAATTCAAATAGACACTACCAGCAGGAGCAGTCGTCCTCATGAGACCCACAAGTCTGTGCACGACCTGTCGCTTGGAACTCGTCTCAGCCGCAGGCGAATTCGGCGCCCAACACAACGGTCACATGCGAGGGCATCTGCCCCAGTCAGCAGACTCGGGAAGGGTTGCTTCAACGTGTTTTGAGGGGTGCCCATGGAGTCAAGGCGTATATACACAGTGGTCATAGGTTAGGGCAACTGTTGTAACGCCGGCAATGTGATGCTTGCTAGGAAAAGGCCTGGGCCACTAGTTGAAGCCTCGTTGCACCACTTCTCAGGCGGCTGGCCACAACGCTGCTTAGCGTTGAGATTAGCCCAATTGGCAGTTAATGCACCCTCTGATGAGGCACAGTATATTAGTTGGGCAATACGATGACCTTGACAAATGCGTTGTTGCATCGATGGACGGCTTGTCGGGTGGACATGAACCACAAACAGTGGCCGACACCCTGTCGTGTATAAAGTATCTGTTTGGACCATCAATGGATGGTGGTTGAGTTATTATCGTAACTCATGGGTTTGATGAATGAATGAATGGGTTGAACTCCGCTTAGCGCTTTCGATGACCTGTGTCAATTGGCTGTTGCTATATCATGACATGCCCGCCACTGCAGTGTAACTGCTGGAAACATCCATAGGATGTCACGGCCCGTACTTTGTGATAAGCACCAAGCCGCATGCTGCGGCAGCAAGGGTATATTGTAGGGATCGACAACTGAGCATAATTACAGTTTTTGTTTTGCATACCATGGCTCCATCAACTTCAAGGCCCTTCACAGGAACATGTAGCAAGGGCGATCATCATTGAAGTTGTCTCGAGGGTGTCTGAAAGTGGTAAACTCTCAATGCAGCATGCTGCAGCAATGCGTATGTTCCTGCTCAATGATAGTGCTGCTAACATTTGGATTGTACAGTACCATGAATTGAATTCTGTAAAAAATGGTTCACAGAATTTCTTCAATTTGTAATCTGCGTCGGTGTCATGCATCCGTTAGTTGCTGTGAGTCGATCATTTGGTGGTATGCCTGGTCAAGTTTAGCTCATGCAACAGAAAATGCCAAGCAAATTGCTGTGTTCTGCTGATTCTACATGCAAGTGCCGCTATGCTTAGTGGCACGCTCGAGATCATTGGTGAGTAGAGTTTCATTGCCTTGTTTCGAGGCCGAAGCGGGTGAGATATGTTCAGTAGGTCATTGCCTTGACACGACAGGACACGGGATTACTGCCAACTGTAGGTGTCGCAGTCTGTGCCAGTGGTCCCGTGTTATCGGTTAACGTCTTGCTGGTTGACCCACCGCATATATGCCTGACAAACATGGACCGTTGGCATTGTATCCGAGTGCAGTCAGCATCACGTGTAAAAGTGACTGAGCGCTAGCCAATACGACAAGATAGTGAGACGTGAAGCATACATGTTGTACAGTAGGGCATGGCGTTCTCAGTGCTGGTCAGCTCACTTGAGCAATGATTATCAAGCAACGTGTGAGTTAACTCACAAGGCTTTGGTCGTTTCGCGCGCTCCGGGTCACTGCCTCGCTGGTTGCGCTCACTTGCTCCCACAGTTCACCCGTGCCATGCCATGGTTGACATAACTTATGATAAGTTATCGTAACGTATTATAAAAGTGGAAAAATGTATTGTGAAATATATCACTCTTGGATGTAGCTGCAGAAGCCAATGCTGCACACCCAAGTGGCGTCCTATACCAATGCCATATCACCGCATCCTGCGCTCTGCTGCATTGGCGCACTCACTGAATCAAGCCAGAGCCGCAACCAGCAGACACGCTTATGTAAACATACACATTGTTTCCCCGTGCCAGCCAATTTGGCGCCAAGGCCAACTCCTTGGGTGTTATTGCCTCTCAGAGTCTACAACAACAGACTGCCTCTGAAATGGGGCGCGAGGCAGAAGGCCGTAGAGCTATGGCTGGTGGGTAGCTGTTATATGTGACAACAGACTGCCTCTTCATGCTTGGGTTCTGCCTGAACCTGGTGCTTATGTAAGTCTGATTGAGCGGCCTTCTCTGCTGCTCTGCATGGCTAACTCAATGATTCTAATCACCTCAGCTGCCTGCTCAGGCTTCACATCTAGCATGCTGTTTAAGTTACCACACTTCACACTGCTGCCGCTGCTGCGAGGCCCAGCAGCAGCAGCAGCAGCAGCATTGTCAGGGCTAGCAGGCGCTTCTGCAATAGTTCCTAAACCGCCTCCCACACCCTCTAACCCCTTATACTTATGCTGTATAACTTCAGCGATGTTTTTGTAGAACTCCGTCCAGCATCCTTTCTCAGTCACAACCTTGATCACGGCGCCGCTGCTGCTGCCACTGCTGCCAGCAGCAGCAACGCCCCCGCTGTCAACTTTAGCCAACACGCCAGCAGCGATGGCTGCTGCATCAGCAGAAGAGACACCGCTGCTGCCGCTGCTGCTGGGGCTGCAGACTGTGCAGCCAATCGCAGGGGCAGCAGCAGCAGCAGCAGCGGATCCGGGCGGATCTAGTGCCAGGCTGTCCAGGGTCCCATACCCCTCAGGCCCCTCAACCCCAAACTCTGGTTCTGCCACTAACATGTTATTTCTCAACTGCCCTTCCTGCACATCTAAACCATGTTTAATGTAACTTCCCTGTGTCCCGTGGATCACAAATCTTGGTCCTGGAATCTTAGTCAACATACTGGCCCTCAAAATAACAGTTAGGGGCCGATGACTCATCGGAGCTGTCAAACTTCCGGCCAAGTTCTCGATTGGATTCAGCACGCTGACGCTAGGCCCTGCGAAACTCCCACCAGGAGACCCTAAACTCACACCCAAATTCCCACCCAAGTTCTCAGCAGGTACTTTTGGAAGTTCCAGGTGTGAACTTGGGCCCGAGCTGTGATGTTCATAGTGAAGTGTGACTGTGAATGCATCGGGAACTTTAGATGCTGGGAGCTGCCGCTGATTCAGGACGTTTGCAGTTACTGCTGTCGGGAGTCCAAACAAACATAGGGCTTGATCGATCAGGTGGGATCCTGCAACCAAAAAGCAGCAGCAGCAGCAGCAGCGGAAGGGTGTCATGCGTGGTGTCAAGCAGCAAGCTTGGGAGCCATCCTTGCAATTTTGTGTTGTTGAAGGTTGATGTATGGACAGCAACAGCCAGCAACAGCCATTACCATCACGTGTATGTAGTGATGTGCTCAATCGATATGCCCAACATGCACCTCCAAAGTGGCGGTGCGTGGGCAGGGCTCTGTAGACAGCTGCAATGGCAGAACACATGAGCGAATGAGTACACTGCCACTGCTGTACACACTGCAAGCGTACAATACTTATGCTGTGTCTGCTCAACTGCCACTGCTGTACAATATACAATGTACACTATACTGTGGCTGTGAGTTGTTGAGTGCCACTGCTGTGCAAGTGTACACTATATCTGTGCTGTGACTGCTGTTGGAGCCCCTAACATGGCCGCTGCTCCTGGGGCTTTCCGCGACAAGGCCTGACACATTGACTGCTCAACTGGCGCTGCTGTGAAATGTAAATGTACACAATTGTTGCTGTGACTGCTGTTGAGGCCCAAACAAGCACGCTGCTCCTGCAGCTTGCCGCGACTAGCCCTGAAACACTGACTGCTCAACTGCCGCTGCTGTGAAATGTAAAATGTACACAATTGTTGCTGTACTACTGTTGATACATGCACGCTGCTCCTGGGGCTTTTCTCGCCGAGGCCAGACACATCGACTGCTCTATTGCCAGTGCTGTGCAATGGATAATACTGCTGCTGAATAGGCTCAAATATGCCCGCTTTTGCTATGGCTTGGCTGACGAGACTTAAACACTGACTGCTCAACTGCCACTGCTGTGCAATGAGCCCTACTGCTGCTGTGACTGCTGTTGGGGCCCAAACATGCACACTGCTGCTGTAGCTTGCCTCGACAAGGCCTGACACGCTGACTGCTCAACTGCCACTGCTGTACGTATTGCAAGTGTACAAATCTCTTGCTGTGTCTGCTCAGCTGCCCACTGCTGTACAATGTATACTTCTGCTGCTGTGACTGCTGTTGGGGCCCAAACATGCCCGCTGAGCTGTGGCTTGCCTCGACAGCGCCTCACACAAGGCACACTACACTTGTGAGATTGACTGATCCATGCAACAAGCCAAATGTGCTGGCAAGATCTGCGGTGTCATGCTTGGGGGACACCACCGACAGAGCTCTCTGTGCTGTGACTGTTGTTGATGGCACAGATAGGCATGGAGCCACACCCTGCAACAGCATGCCGCTGCGACTGCCCTGAAGGCCTGCTGCTGACTGCAGTTGTGAGCAATCAACGAACCAGTACACCAAACAATTAACCGTCACAAACCGTAACTTTTCAAGATATCCAGGTTTCAGTCTTCACCCTGCAATTGAACCCAATGTTGTAACACTTCGCTGCATAATGCGGCACAATGTGATTGGTGTGATCAACTGCTGCCACACACGGCAGTCTGCATAAATCAACATAAGAACACATCAACGTAATATGGTCTGAAGCTTCTCACCTAGATCATATAGTACGCCGCTGCCTGGCAGATCCTCCTCTTTCCAGCCCGGCTTCACACTGTTACGAAAGCTGCAGCAGCAGCAGCAGCGGCGGCAGTGGTCATCCCTGTCTTGGATGATTGCAGCCTGGCTGGAGTGGGTTTCGAAACCAGCGGCAGCCGCGTGCGCAGTGCAGCAGTAACAATGGCGGTGCTCATTGCTGTCGTACATGGCTGCAGCAGATCTGAGTAATGAAAGTGGCACTGACGCTTGCTTTTGGGATGTGGAAACAGCTGCAGCAGCTGCTTATGCCATGCTTGCCGTGCTGAACCGACTATCGCCATGTTATCTGCTGTTGCGGTAAGCCCAGCTGTATGGTGAATTGCTGCTCAAATCCGGGACCATTATGTGTTCAGTCTTACCGGTCAAAGTGGCTTTCATACTCCACCACACGCCCCAAAGCGCCGCAGGCCACCAGCTTCTCTACTGTAAGGTAGTCTCCGTCCCATCTACGGTTATGATAGACCGCCAAAAGCTTGTTTTGTGAGCGTGCTATGTCGCAGAGCTCCTTTGCCTCGCTGTATGCTGCTGTCATGGGCTTTTCGAGGATTACGTGCTTCCCCGCCTCTAAACATGCTCGCGCAAGCTCGTAATGAGTATTGGTAGGTGTTGTAATGACGACTAGATCGATTTCAGGAGGCTGCGTCAAGAATGAAGCTAGATCAGTGACCACCGGGAGTTTATCGTGACCGAGCACAGGTTTGTTTGTGTTTCGCTGAAACTTCACTAGTTTGAACGCTGGGTTTGCTTTGATGAAAGGTGCATGGAACGTAGTGGCCGAAAGGCCTGCTCCAATGACCCCGACTCGTATTTGCGCCTGCATCCTGCGTGTTTCAACTCCTGTGCAGCAAGTGAGCTGTGTAGAGGCAGTGAATTGAGCTTTTGCACATAAGCAAAGTATGAAGTTTACGAAAATGGGGTCTGTAACAGCTGCAGCTGGATCGGCCCTGCACATTAGTCATCCTCAGGCTACCCAACTGCCGAAGGGGCTCTCTGAGGACAGCCTGTCTCGCAGTGCTGCATGCTAATCTCACCCTGACATGCACTGATATCAGATATCTCCTGGATTAGGAATCTTGCCAGGCCCGCCTTCCAATTTTGCAGGGCAAGTCCAACCTGCTTGGCCAACTCTGACGATGGTGCAGGTGATTGTTCGGACTTTGTCGACGGTTCTGCGATGACACAATCCAGGCCGACCCACGATCCATCAACAGCCTCGGCAGTACAGCACAACCTGCTGCAGCCCACTCAGCCTGAGGCCTTTGGAAGTCTCACATGTTTCAAGCATCCGGGACACTGTGAGCTAATGCCGACTCCGCTTGGCAGCGAATTGTCGTATGTTGCTTACTGTGAACTGTTACACCTCTGGAGCTGTCTGCCTTTGTTAACAGGCGCTAGCATATCTCCCTGACGAGCATTGGCCCCCCAGCCACTGCTGCTGCAGTTGCTGTAGAGCACCTCAACGTTGCGAACTCCGAGAGGTTACAATCCACCACAACAGCCAGCCAGCTGCGTATCAAACTCCTAGATCCTGCACTCAGCAGCACCTCCCCACAGCTGCTGCTGCTGCTGCACACTCCGCCGCCGCCGTTGCTGCTGCAACCACTGCCGCTGCTGCTCAGACCATGGCCACATTTGGCCTGGTTGCCTTGTACAGAGAGCGGAACTCTGGTGCTGATGGACGAGCCATCCTGCGTGTGAGTGGGAACTTGATCTTGCTGTCGTGGAACTGCAGGGTGTTGGCGCGCTTGCAGGCAGATGCGGGGACAGTAGCTGTCTTGATGATCTGCAAGCAGGAAATGATCCAGCAACATGCATTGTGTCAGGTTTGATCCTGAGCAGAGTGTGGACACAACAGGAACCAACGATTGCTAGATACAGTCATGCTTGCAGGCACGTGCACGGTCAGTGGCTGTCTTGATGATATGCACACATATGCAGTTTGCAAATAGAGACGAGCAATATGTGGACGTCAAAACAGAATCTAACGTTTGAACTGAAGAGCGATTGCAGGCATCATACTTGGTAAAGACAGAAGCACACAGCCACCATCACACAACACAGCATACAAGTCCATGCTAGACATGAAGCAATGGCATACAAATGAACAGCCAACCACAATTAGCCAACATGACAAAGTAAGCAACCACCGCAACCGAACCGCCAGCACATGGCAGCAGAGCCCCCACCCTAAAGCCAACCAGCACCCGGTCCGCACCTGGATGCAGGGGAAGCGCACGCGGTGGCGTGAAGCCATCTCGCTGTACAACACGCACTACACAACCAGTAGACCACTTTACATAAAGCCGCAAAGCCGCTAAACCACCAGAACATGGCAGCAAAGCCCCACCCCCCAGCCAATCAGCACCCGCACCTGGATGCAAGGGAAGCGCACGCGGTGGCGTGAGGCCATCTCGCTGTACATCTGGTCCACAGCGCCGTTGAGTGTTGTGTCACGGTACTCCTTGTACATGTTGTGGTAGCCGGTACGAGACTGGTAGCGAACCCAGATGCCAAAGTTCTTCACTGTGGTGGGCTTGCGCTCAAAGATCTGCATCAGCAGAGACAGCAGCAGGAACAGCAGCAGCAGCAGCAGCAGTGAGTATGGTTGGGTCATGTTATCTTGGGCCAGACTACCTCAGATCACACACCAGTTACTTCTAGTGTGGCTAAACTACTGCTTTGGCTAATCTCACAGGCCATTGCTGCGGGCACATGCTGGGCAGCAATGAATGCTTCCTGGCCAGCACCGCAACAAGGATTGGAAGGTAAGATATCGCAAAGGACAAGCAGACGCAATGCACACAGGCCTACAATGTGCTAATTGCTCACTACAAGAGCAAGAATACAGTAGATGCCAGGTCTACTGCAGTTGCAGTGAATGTGATAGTGATACAACACTGCAAATGTAGGGTCTACTGAAGGTGGATAAAGCCTCGTGTCTTGTAACGAGGCATTAGCAGCGCTCTGACGCTGGAGCATGGTTGCAAGTGGGTAGACTAGCTCAAACATACTTATCGCTGCTTATGCTGCTCTCGGCTGACAAAGAAGGCTCAGGCAAACACGGTCAGGCTGTCCCAGTTATAAGAGATCAGCCTGGCCCTGGCAGTGGCAGGAATCTTGGAAGCCAGTGCAGTCAAAGGAACCCCGCCACTGCAAGAGCCAGGCTGTGTCGTGAAATAACTGCGCCATTAACATACCCAGCACGAAGCAAATTGGCAACGCTACTAGTCTGGACGACAGCTGCTGCAGCACTGTACCCGCCTGCTGTGTAGCAGGCTCATCAGCTGTTCGCCCTGGGGCTTTTGATTTGACCCAGTCATGCTGCTTGGCACTTTGTCATTAGTGCAAGGCTGTGCGTTCTGTCTAGCCTGATAGGCCCTGAGCGGTTTGCTGATATGATGTCCATCAGAACCGCGAGGGGAGCTCCACAGCACTCTGTGCAAAAGCACACTGGGGCTACTGTGACCGTGACCACCTGCAGCTGCTGAAGCTGTGGTATAAAAATGACCCCCTGGCAGCAGATCCTGAATGCCTGCACTCTGACCAGTTACAATGTGAACAGCCGCCTTTCATCTTACAATCATCTTATTGGTCGCTCTCTGCTGCAGGTCTGGCCATAAGGTCAGCTAAGACTGCCATGCTGCTGGCCACCTTGCGCTGCTGTTGCTGCTGCTGCAAGGGCGACTCTACCCTTGAGATCCAATCATGCTGCTGCCCCTGCTATGACTAATGCTGTTGCCTGCCCGGTCTGCACTACTGCTGTGTGCAGCTGTTCGCACCTCGTTGACTGCGATGATCTGACCGTTGGCCTTCTTCACACGCCTCAGCTTCCTCAGGAAGTACCTGCAGGGAAACACAGAACCATCACATGATGTTGGGGAATTGCTTGAAACCAGTGAGATAGGTGCGAGCATATTGTTGAATTGGTTGCATCCGCTATTGCATGGCCCGGGGGGCCGAGGGCATTATTCATATGCTTGACCATCAGACTGAATCCAAGCAGCAAGCCTTCTGCTGTGTGCTGGGTAGGGTGTATGGATGGTGTGTTAGGAGACTGATGCCGTCAGAAAGTGGTTGGGCCAACTCAGAAATTGACAACGGCTTACAACAGCAGATTGTAACGGTTATTTGTGCTTGTGCATCCCGCTGGCCCTAGCTGGTCCCAGCACTGCCTCCACCCAGAGCTGCTTTGTCACCACAATGACACTGATACTGCTTGCCAAGGAATTGCCCCGCTGCAAGCCTCCAGAGCGGACGTTAACCACGCAGCCACTCTGCCTGCGAGCTGTTCACTGTCAGCTGGGCGACCATGCTTGCGGCTTCCCCTGTGCCGCACCTCCACTGCTGTTGGTGACGCTGGGCTTGCAACGCCAGCCTATGTGATGGCTGGCCCACTGTGGATCTTCGTCTAGGCTGGTACTACTGCTTTTTGAACCTGGCACACGGACGAATCCTGCCAGCTTGCAGGAGCCTCCGCTGCTTTTGAGCATGGCTACTGCAGGACAGCAGCTGGAGCTGCTCATTGCTGTCTGTAACTATGTCAGCTGAGCCGGTCTGTGTCCCAGCGCCGCCTTGTCACCTCCAAATAATACTCACCAGAACTTGCTCTTGGCACGCACGGCATCCTGAGCCCACACCTTCATACGATAGACTGTGGGGTTGGGATCATGCTCAGTAGGCAAGTGGCGGCCCACCACCTGATACTGATGGAACTTGAAGTTGCCCTGCGGACAGAAATATCCTAATGAGCCTTCTGAGCAGCCTGCGCCCCCGTAGCAGGCCTGGCATAGTTGACGGCTTCGCTTCTTCTCTGTCCGCGCTGAAAGGTGCGCACTGCTGTTTTATGCTGCCCCAACAGACCAGACATTAACCTAATGCAGGATGATGTGCAATAACAACTCCACATGCTGACTAGCTGAAGATATCGCTGCCAAAGACGCCGATGCTGCAGCGAAAAGGAAGTACCTCCTGCGGCATCTTGTTCGACGTTGCCCCACTAACGTCGAGAGGTTAAAGAGAGAGATTCGCAAGCTGCCTGCGAGCTTGACATGCACAGGTGCAAGTCGCCAAACTTGCATTGAACCGCAAAAACCTCGCAAGCTCAAGCAGTCTATCAGCTGCCACAAGCAGTCCACCTTGCGTCTTGTTTCCTGCGTACTGCAAAGCAGTGTGCTCCCGGTCGCCGAAGCTGCAGACGGCAGCCTCTATAAGTCCTGAAGCTGCTGTTTCAAACTTCTCAAGCCACTGCCGCTTGCTCCGCTGCACATGAGTTTGTTCATGCCCCAATCGCTGTGTCTTGGGCTGCCAGTGCGTTGGTGGCGCCAGGGACAGTCACAGCAAGTCCTAAAGTCCTCTTGAAGTATACACAATCTGTAGTCCTTCAGAGAGGTTTCTAGGCATTCTCTACATTCTGTACTCGTACACAGGAGCGAAAACGGCGGTGCCAGCTCTGACTAGGCGCATGGTGGTCTGGAGGCAGGTGAGCGTGGCAGTCTGATGATGTTTGAACCATATTGGGCTCCAAACCGTTGAACAGCAGGCTGGCTGCTGAGCATACTTCCATAGATCGGACAAAGGATTTACAGTTCTGCTTCACAGCTGCTTGGTAGATAATCTAGATGAATAGAATATACTCGCACCAACCAAGATGTCCTTGGGACAAGCCATTAGTTGCTCAGTCAGGCACACCTCAAATGAATCCCCTCTGTGGAGGGCAGCATCCAAGCCATCAAGCAGTTGATGGACAACTCAGCGACACACCGACACAGCTCAACAGCAAGTGTACCACTGAATAGACAAGCAGAGCTGGTGGTTTGATGACAAGGATGTGCTGAGTAGAACGCCCGAGCATGCTGACTGTGGCAAGCAACCATACAACCGTTATTGGCAGTGGTAAACACTCAGTGTTTGCATATGCGCCAACTTGCTTACAAACAGAGACAATACCCGCAGGCATTGCATGATAGTCACGCCCCTGCAGTTAGCAGCCCCAACTGCACTCTTTTGGCAACAGCGTTTTATGTTTGCAGAGTGCTGAGATGTTGGCAGTATTAGGATTGTTGGGGATCTGCATTGTCATGTTATCATGTTGTTATGAAACAAGCACACATCCGCAAGCTTTTGTGATGCTTGTTGGAGGGTATCGTATCGTACAATCGCTGCTATGTCAAAAGCGCTAGTATCTTGCGTCAGCTGACATGCTGTATTAGGGCTTTGTCCGGTTAGCGCTATGGCCTCAGGCCATAACAATGCAATATAAGCCATGAACCTTCCTACTCAACGTTGGCCCAAGTGTACTGCCACAACCAACTGGCAGTTGGTTGTGGCAGTACACTTGGGCCAACGTTGAGTAGGAAGGTTCATGGCTTATATTGCATTGTTGATATGCAAGGATATGATGTGATGAAGTGTGTGTGGAGAGCAATCGCGTTGTGTTGGTATCGCGTTGAAGTTTGAGCGGTGCCGATTGTCACAGTTGTGTATGCCGCAAGGTATATGTTCCGAACAGGCTGGCGTGGCGTTACGCTCAGAGTGCATAGATCTATTAGCACTGCTGCTATTGCTGCTGTTATGAGTGCGCATTGCTGTACCCCTTGTAGTAATGTTGAACCTGGTACTTTGAGTGTTAAGGTGACACCCTGACTGTCAAGACTGTTCACTGCTGATCATTGATGCTTATGTGCGCCCTCTTCGCTGACAAAGCCGTACACAGCCACGGTGATTGTCAGTCGTGTGTATGACAGCTGGTTTATTGAGTTTAGGTGCACCATACCAGTGTACTACTGCGGTTGGCTGCATGGAAGCGGGAGACAGATCTGCTGGTTCCCCAGCTTGAGTGCATTTCCAGGCTGTGGCAGCGTGGGCCTCCACGCTGTCTTGCTGATACCCAGCCAGCAGCCCTGCGGCGAACGACTAGAGGCACACAGAGCCTGCTGGCAACCGTTTGCAGAGCCGGTGGGGCCGCAGGCTTCGTTATAATAGCAAAATCAGCAGGCTTGGGAAGGCAACACATTGATGCCAACCAGCTGGTACCTATGCGTCTCAGGGTCCCCTATCTCAACTGCAGCTTTTGTTCTGAGATGAGAACAGCCAAAACAGCTCTTTGCAGTCAAAGAAGTCCAGCACATCACCCTTGCAGGGGAGACATTTACTGGTAGGTTGGCTGAGCCACCAAGTACGTCCCAAAGGCCTTGCGGCCGGAAAGTGTAATTCTTCTTCTTCTTCTTCTTACTGGTAGTACTGCAGGCCTGCCGATCAGGCACCTGAAGCGGTGCAGCGCAGTCTGAGTTCTGTTTGCCAAAAGCCTTGTAGACTCCCAGTAGCAAGGTGGCAATCAATGCCGTCTCTGCAATACGCCATGCCAATTGCAATCAGCGCCCCCCCCCCATGTTGCATGAGCTAAACTTCACGAGTCGGTACTGTGAACAAACCTGACGGCAGGACAGATAGTAAACAAACCGACTACATACCAGTGCATACGGTGATCGTGGGCATCAGGGACTGCTGCCACGTGGTGACTGGGACCAGCAGTCACCAAATCTTGTCAGTTATAGGGGGGCCGTGGGAGACCTCGTGTTGCCGCAACAGGTGCTAGTGTTGGTATTCCCTGCTTACCAACAAGCTGAGTGCGTCGCTAAACGAAGGCTGCATCAGGCCCCACCAAACTGCGCTTTCTGTGGTGCTATGGTTTCGCGGTATCTGCTATAAAGAGAACACCAGTGTGTTTAAAATGTCCTACAGTGCAGCAGAGCTTCTGAAGTTGCAGGTGACTGCCAGACACCATTCGCGGGCATGGCTTGCTTCGCAGCAGCTGCGTGAACTGCTTATTTGAACTTTCAGGCGAATATAAAACGGGATCCAGATGGTTATAGGGACGAGTTCTTGCTTCAGGTGTGCGGCATGTTCGATTAAGCACTCCCAGCATGCTCAGGGCTGCCGCATCGCCCGTTACCCGGTCTTCTGCATTCGCCCTGCCCTCTCGGCCAGTCTAGAGTCCTTTGCGTAACCTGGATAGCCGTATAGCCGCGCCAGCAGCAACTCCTACGCCTTCAGCATCCGTCCAAGGACAACGACTACCCCCAACAGCAGCACGCTTGACTGCTCACCGTCTTCTCGGACATGCAGTTGCTCCATGCCCAGTACCACCACGTACATCCATAACCAACCCAACGACGTACCGTATTCTGCTCCGCAGTACCGGCATTACCAAGCATGCTTGGGAATATTCCAGCTGAAGCCCAACCAAGACAGCAAGGAGTTTTCGGAGTTTATCACATTCATTGCCCAGGTCGGTTTCAGCAGCAGTAGTCTGATAAGCCCTTTCCAGGCGTAGTACTTGCGAGAATAAGGGCGATACTTTGCCTACAGGGACAGCAGTAGATCCAGCTGGGCGGGCTTGCGCAGTACGCCTGCAAGACCTAACGGCAGTTGGCATTGCATTGAGAGTTACGGCAGCAACTGCAGTGCCCAGGGTTTCGTAAATGACCATAGTTCATCACAATCACAGTATAATGTATCGCTCAGGTCGGTTTGAGCAGTATCAGCTGCATATGTCAAATAGCAGCAGTAGCGGCTGTGCTGGGGGATGATAGACAGCTGGGGCAGTGATAGACAGCTTGAGCTTGAAGCAAACAGCGTCCAACAGAAGGTGGAACACATCAATTATTGTGCTTCCGCCACCATGCAGTTGCAGAGGCTACGGATATTTAACGATTTTGAATGTGTCACTAGGGTTTAGGGTAAGGATCAGCAGCGGTGCTGCAGTCTGTACAGTAGCAGCAGCAGCAGCGGCAGTCGTGGTGTTGGCAGCAGCAACTTGGGCTATTATGTCATTTGCACAGGTAGCCAAGGTTTGATCAGCAGCAGCATCAGTGATGCAGCAGTCCAGCGGCGGCAGCAGCAGCAGTCCAGCAGTAGCAGCAGGAATCCAGCAGCAGCAGCAGTCCAGCAGCAGTATCAGCAGCAGTAGGAGTCGAGCAGCCCAGCAGCAGCGGCAGCAACAGCAGCAGAAGGTTGCATTGGCAGCAGCAGTCCATCACCGGGAGTCCACCAGGCCAACAGCAGCATGCAGGGGCGAGGTGACCAGCTGGCAGTGATGCAGGAGCAGCAACTGTACTGCTGGAGGCTGTCTGCACCTGTTGTGCAGGAATCATGGCACTACAGCTGACGGCAGCAGCAGCAGCAGCAGTAGCAGCAGCAGCAGCAGTGCTGCTTGCTGAGAGGCCGGCAACCTCTGAGCAAAAAAGAGTGGCAATCAATTATTGCATGTCTGTAGGTGTCCAATGTTGACTTACAAACTTGTACACAGCAAATTTTGTCTGATCAACAGCAGCGGCAGCAGCGGCAGCGGCAGCAGTCTTGCAAAGCCTCTGCACAAATGTTACTTACAGCTCATTGCAAACTCTATGCAAACTGCTGTGTGTGTCTGTAGGTGTCTAAGTGTTATCCCACAACCACAGCGAACTTTGCTCCTGAGTTGATCAGCTTGTTGGAGGGCCAGCAGCAGTTCCTGGATGCTCCATTGCGGCGAGCCATGGTGCAAGCACTCATACTGCTCAGAAATAGAAACCAGGTAAATTGTGTATACTTTTGTATTCGAGAAAGGGTTGTTATACTGTACCTGTGCGATTGATGTCGTCTTTAATCGCTTTGTCACGCAATATTCGCCCATAATTACAGATTGCTGCTGGTGTATTGGTGGCCCAATAGTATTGGCCAGCAATAGCAGCAGCTAATACTGTTTGCCAGCAGTTCTTGGATGCACCATTACGGCGTGCCATGGTGCAAGCCCTCATACTGCTCAGAAACAGAAAACAGGTACATGCTATATCTGACAATATCTCGTTATGATACTCGTGGCCAGCAAAACCAGCAGCAGCGACAGCAGCAGCAGCATACATGGCTCGTTAGCACTTCCCGGATGCTCCATCCCAGTATTGATGTTACAGTCACTCATACTGCTCAGAACAGAAACCACGTAGAGTTCTCTGTCAACACTACATGTGGAGTCATAGGGGTTGGTTGGCCAGTAAGAGTGTGCCTGTAACATCAAACACCGTCTGTAGTACAGCATTGATATCTGGCTCGACATGTTGCTGCTGCTGCTGCTGCTTGCAGTTGGATCCCGCAGTACTGCTGCCAGTTCTCTTCAAGCTGTTCAGAGTGAATGACAAACAACTGAGGGAGCTGTTGTTCAGACATATTATAGCAGGTGAGCACACATTTCTTCCACGTATGAGAGTTGATATAACTTTCAAAGTATTTTTCAACGATCATTCACATGTCCCTGGTTCTTCCCGTCACTGGTCCGCTATATTTTCAATATCACAGCAAGCTAGCATGTTTCGGATGTCCCAGTTTCCCAGTATGCTGCTGGCCTTTCTAGATTAACCCAGCCGTTCAGGGTGAATAACAAGCAACTGAGGGAGCTGTTGTTCAGACATATTATAGCAGGTGAACACACTGCAACTGTGGTATCATTCTATTGCGAAAGTGTCAGTGACCTCCAACCCGCATCTCATGATGTTATTGCCGTCATATATGCTCAGACATTCTACAGATGTGATGTAGTTCCGCTCAAGCAAGTTTTTGCTTTCAATGGCTATTATCCTAAGGGAACACAACAATTTCAAGATTATATCATGCTGCTGCTGCTGCTGCTGCTGTTTGCAGATCTGAAAGCGGCCAACCAAAAAGGTCGCAACGAGCGGTTGAACAAGACGGTGCAGTCATTCATGTTTCAAGTGTTATCAGATGACAATGAGATGGCGGCAAAGAAGAGTCTGGCGGTTTTGAGTGAGCTGTGGCGCAGAAATATTTGGAGAGATGCAAGAACTGTCAACTGTATAGGTAAGCACACACTCTCTGTCTAGGCGTATTGAGCTGAAATCCTCAACAGAAATCTCTGGTCAGGATGCTGCTGGTGCTGCCGTTGATGTCGACGCTGCTGTTGCTGCGGCCGCCAATACTCAATCTGCATGTATGTCACTTTCTGATGTTGCCGCTGCTACTTCTGCTGTCATGACTTGCAGCCAGTGCTGTGTTTCACAAGAGCCCAGCAGTCATGGCAGCAGCACTCAAGTTCTTCCTTGGCCAGGATGCTGCTGCTGCTGCCGGTGACGACGACAGTGATGATGATGACGATGCTGCTGCTGCTGATGGCAGCAGTGGGAAGCAGGTGCTGGTGCAGCCAACCAAGGAGGATGTCTACAAAGCAATGCATAAGGTGTGTGCGGGCATTCACTGTGCATTGTGATGTGGTGAATGTGCATTGCGCTGCTTTGGCTTTGTGAGAATGTAGATCCTGAACAGCAGACATGCCATTTGTGCTGCATTGTCATCCACTGTGCTGTGTGATCCTGCATTGTGCTGCAGTGCCGTGCATTGTGCTGCATTGTTGTGCATCGTGATGGGGTGAATGTGCATTGTGCTGCTGAGGCTTTGTGAGAATGTAGCTCCTGAACAGCAGACATGCCGTTTGTGCTGCATTGTCGTCCATTGTGCTGCCTTGTCGTGCATTGTGCTGCATTGTGTCGCGTGGTGGTGCACTGTGCAGCTGCTCATTGTGCTACAGTGCGCTGCATTGATGTGCATTGTGCTGCGTTGCTGTGCATTGTGCTGCATTGTCGTCCACTGTGCTGTGTGATCGTGCATTGTGCTGCAGTGCCGTGCATTGTGCTGCATTGTTGTGCATCGTGATGTGGTGAACGTGCATTGCGCTGCTTTGGCTTTGTGAGAATGTAGATCTTAAACAGCAGACATGCCGTTTGTGCTGCATTGTCGTGCATTGGGCTGCATTGTGTTGCGTGGTGGTGCACTGTGCAGCTGCTCTTTGTGCTACATTGTGCTGGATTGATGTGCATGCTGCTGCATTGTCGTGCACTGTGCTGCATTGTCGTGCACTGTGCTGCATTGTCGTGCACTGTGCTGCATTGTCGTGCACTGTGCTGCATTGTCGTGCACTGTGCTGCATTGTCGTGCACTGTGCTGCATTGTGTTGCGTGGTGGTGCACTGTGCAGCTGCTCTTTGTGCTACATTACGCTGCATTGGTGTGCATTGATGTGCATTGTGCTGCGTTGCTGTGCATTGCGCTGCATTGGTGTGCATGCTGCTGCGTTGCTGTTCATTGTGTTGCATTGCTGTGAATTTGTTACAGCATTGTGCTGCATTGATGTGCATTGTGCTGTGTTGCTGTGCATTGTGTTGCATCGCTGTGCATTGTGTTATATCGTGTTGCATTGTTGTGCAATGTCAACATGGCCTTGTCAGAGTGTAGACTTCTAGACAGCGGACACGTCATTTGTGCTGCCTTGTCGTGTACGCACTGTGCTGCCTCGTGCTGCATGGTGGTGTATTGTAATGTGCAGCTGCTTTCGTGCGATTTTGTGCTGCATTGCTGTGCATTGCATTATGCTACTGCATGCGAGCGACTTGGTGATGAGGCTATTAAGATTCCCCACAACATGTTACACCGCACAGCTTTAAGCACCACAAACCATCTATTGCAATTCCCGGGGGCGGCGGGAGGACGGGGGTGTGAGAGAGGAGAGCGAAGCTTTGGGCCTAAAGTCCCACACATATGGAAGCTCTTCCATGGGTTAATTGACTACTGTTGATGATGTTATTGACTACTATTCATTGAACTTTGATCAAAGTGCAAGAGTTGAGTGATCTGGGTTTCTCGTGTTTGCAGGGCACAAAGTCCAGCAAGAAGAAGAAGCAGGCCAAGCTCAAGCGGGTGATGTCAACACTCAAGAAGGCAGCACGCAAAGAAGCAGCAGCTGGCAGTGAGGGTTTTGCAGCACTGCGTTTGCTGCACGACCCGCAGGGTTTTGCAGAGCGGCTGTTTGGGCGGTTGCAAGCTAGTAGAGAGCGCTGGGAGACACGGCTGGATATGATGACTGTCACAAGCAGGTATGACGTGGGTGGTATCTGATGTGTTATGTAACATGTTATAACCCTTCAAATTGACTGCATTTGTCATGCCGCACGTTTCAACTGAGTTGCTGTTCAAGCAGCTGCAAGCTGACCGAGAATGTTGCAACGTGTTTTGTTGACTGTCACAGGCAGGCAGGGGTGCTGTCTGGTGCCAAGATGTGCGTTATGTAACATGTTTCTTTTGTGCAGACGGTAGATGCAGGGACTTGTTGAGAATTGCTTCCTCGGTTTCGTATTAGTCACAGAGCTGGACGACATTGATCACTTTTGATAGACCGTTGTTGGTACCAATTCCTCACTCCTTTTGCCCGCCAGTGCATTGCCCCACACCAACAATAATATGTCTGTGCCAGCCAATTGCATTACTGCTGCAAGTGTGGCTGTCTGCTGCTGCTGCTGCTGCTGCTGCTGCTGCTGCTGCTGCTGCTGCTCCAACTTCCGTTTGCAACATACTGACATTCTGCAAATCCAACACTACCAACCAATGTTCCATTTTGACGTGAGTAGCTGCTGCTGCTGCTGTTGCAGGGTTATCGGTGTCCACAAGTTGCTGGTGCTCAACTTCTATCCCTTCCTACAAAAGTACATTGCCCCCCACCAACGTGACGTAACAGCAGTGTTAGCAGCACTGGTGCAGGCAGTACATGAGTTGGTGCCTCCAGATTCGCTGGCGCCTGTGCTGAGGCAGCTGGTGGATCAGTTTGTACATGATAGGTACGCATGGTGGTTCCTGGTTTTGCAGTTCCTTCAGTTTGGACGTACTACAGATGCGTTCTGATGTATTTTTCCCATCAATTGTGTAAGTTTATGCTTTGTTTGGCGTAGTACGTAATAGGTTGTGTCATGGAGACCAGGTTGTTAGGTTCTAAGGGCAGTGTAAGCAGCATCAGTGCAAGCAGCATGAATCATGTAGACCAGGTTCTTAGGTTTCAAGGGCAGTGTAAGCAGTGAAAGCAGCATTGGTGCCAGCGGCACATGAGTTGGTGCCTCCAGATTCGCTGGCGCCTGTGCTGAGGCAGCTGATAGATCGGTTTGTGCATGATAGGTAAGCAGAATGGTTCATTGTTTTGCCATTTTACTGCATGGGGAGTGGGGTCCTGAATTTGGGGAGAGGGAAGCTCCAGGAGCGCGCCGAAACGAACCCATCGACATGATTTTTGCGTTGTGCAGTCCTGAATTTACAGCTCTATCAGCACCTCAAACGGTACAATGCAAGCAGTACATAAGTTGATGCCTTCAGATTCGCTGGCGCCTGTGCTGAGGCAGCTGGTAGATCAGTTTGCACATGATAGGTAAGGATGGTGCTGGTCCCGGCCATTAAATGCACCATCTGTGAGTTATGGTTTGTCCGAAGTGAAAACAGCGAATTCTAGTAGTGTTGTGCAAACCAGGTTCCTGGTGGATCAGTTTAAAATTGCTATGGATGCGTGATACTGATTATTGGCCATCAATTGCACAAGGTATATGCCTTGTTTGACGTAGTAACAAGGTTTATGTCATGAAGAAGTGATGACAGTTGCCTACAGAGCTGGTCAAGAGATGAGCCTGCGGTGTCCATGAGTGATCACAGATTCGCACTCTGCGCAGACTATCAAACCATGCATGATCCTTAACGGTAGGGAGTGTGAAGTCGCCCCGACACACACATCACCCTCCCTCAACTTACGCTAGCGCTCTCTTGCAAGCGCTATGCGGAGCTTATTCATTCATTCATTCATTCATGATCCATATGGATGTGTGATGTCCGCTGGTGATGTCAAAGCAAGTGCTCCAAAACCTGTGCCACATTCACAGCAATTCCTCCTAGGCATTGCATAGCAGGCTCCCGCATAACAGCCTATTCAAATTGAGATTGTCCATCTGTGCTATCTGTTGCGTGCAGGGCCCGGCCAGAAGTGATGACCGTGGGGTTGAAAGTTGTCCGAAAGCTCAGCCTGAGGTCTCCACTGGTCATGTCAGAATGACACTTCTAAGCCTCATGTTATCGACCGTTCAGCTGTGCAGACGTTCAAAGTCTGAGGGTTGTCTCATCATGTGTGTTGCGTGCAGGGCGCGGCCAGAAGTGATGACCGTGGGGTTGAAAGCTGTGCGAGAGCTGAGCCTGAGGTGTCCACTGGTGATGTCAGAAGAGTTGCTGCAGGACTTGGCAGAATATAAGAAGTTTAGGGATAAGGAGGTGGCAACAGCAGCGCGAGGACTGATAGGAGCTTTCAGAGAACTAAACCCAGGTACGAGTGGTGCGACAGTACTTCTTGGTTTATGGATCGTGACTGTGTTTGCATGGCATTTTTTCTATGGCACCGTCTTTCTATTGGCCTGAATGATGCCATAGGACTTAGCAGATTATTTTTTGAGAGAGGGTTGTTACACGTGGATACCTCACCGCCTCAGGCAGTACTCTCCACTAACCGGATAAAACTGAAGTGACACAGCCAACTGGCGTAAATCTGATGTTTGCTGACAGCAAACAGTGAATTATAAGAAGTTTAGAGATAAGGAATTGGCAACAGCAGCACGAGGACTGATAGGAGCTTTCAGAGACGTAAACCCAGGTACGGGTTGTACAAAATGTCCGTTTTCACTGTTGCATCAAAGGCAGTCAAGTTGACCGCCCAAGAAGGGTACCGTCGAGACAGTGAAGCCAGCCTTATGGAGTCTGCTGGTCTCTCAAGTACTGCACATGAATCATGCCATGCTGTTGAAACTAAACTACACGTGTCTTGCTTTCTGCTGTGCAGCGTTACTTGCAAAGAAGGATCGTGGACGTGGGGCTGACTTGACTGCTGGACCAACAGCATATGGCACAACATCTGTAGCAGATCGCATAGAAGGTGCGGACCTTCTGGAGGCACATTTAGCCAAGGGTGGGACCAGCAGTGACTCCGAGGGCTACTTTTCCGGGACCGGCAGTGAGGGTGAGATAGAGGATGGGACCGGGAGTGAGAGTGAGGGAGTGGAAGAGGAAGGGACCTCCAGTGACCATGAGGGTGGGACCGGCAGTGACCCAGAGGATGGGACTGCTGGTGAGTCAGATGAGGAAGCTGGCAGCAGCGATGGCAGCAGCAGCGAATGGGAGGAAGAAGATGATCCAGCAGCAGTGGCAGCAGCACAGCAGCAGCACAAAGACGGCAAGCAGCAGCAGCAGCAGCAAAAGCAGGGCAGTTTAGCGAGCCTCAAGAAGCAGCTGGCAGCAGCAAAGGCTGCCAAGCAGCAGCAACAGCAGCAGGAAGATGAGGATGCAGTGCCTGCTGGAGTACATATAGAAATGACAAGAATCCTAACAGAAGACGACTTCATCAAAATCAGGTGTGTTTGGTGTGCAGCAGCATACATGCAGCTGGCACTTTTTTTATGTTTTCTGATTAGCCTCCTTGCTGCAGAGGGTACCTCCCAGAAAAGTACAAATACATAATATGGTCCGCTGCTGAATCGTGCATGTGTGCACCAGGTTTGGCTTTGGTGTCCTAACAAATTCTGAAAAAGGCAGCGTTTGGATTGTTTCACCGTCACATTTGCTGCATCTTCCAAAGCTGGTCAGATTTGACACAGGGCACAACAGCTTTACTAATATGAGGTACTAGCCAAAGAGGTGCCCGTGCCCCCCCCCCCCCCCCCCAAACACACACACCACCACACACAGACACTTGGATTTGCTTTCAACATGCATTGGCCGAGAGTGGGTTTTTTAGAGGTGTGTTGCATAAGCCATGAAGCGCAGGCCCACAAGTCTTGCAACAAATAATCAACGTATCACCTGCTGCCCCTGGGGTTTTGTGCAGGGAGTTGAAGCGCAAAGCCCTGATCAAGCAGGCTTTAGCCAAGCATGGTTTAGCAGGCGCGTCAGAAGCCAAGAAGCGCAGAATGCTGCAAGCAGCTGAGCAGGAGGCTGATGAAGCGCTGCAGCTGCAAGCCAAACGAGCTAAGATCACGGAGGCGCAAGTGGCACCCGACGACTTGACAGGTGAGCGGCCTTCGCAGGGTTTAAATGATCTTCATTTAAACCAACAATGCGTTGGGCTGCAGCAGGCGTGCAGAGGGGCAGCAGAGTATACGATCGGGTGCTCGTTTCCGACTGCCGTGCTTTCTTGTGCCGGCTTGCTACCGCAAGCGATTCATAACCGTCGCACAGACTGCATAAGTACAGCGTGATGATAGCCAGAAAGCCATAAGCTCTCAGGCGTCCGGCCGTGTGGTTAAATCCTGCGAGCGAGTGCTGCTTATTTTAGGGCGAGGCGCTTCCGACCATGTTATTCCGCCCCGGTTTTGGTCGCAGGTCGTCACAAAAAGCGGAAGACCAAGGAGGAACGTTTGGCGTCGGTGATGGAGGGCCGCGAGGGGCGTGAAGCGTTTGGTGCACGCAGCAAGATCAAGAAGAAAAAGCAGGCGGGGCTCAGTGAGCGCGAAAAGCAGCGCAAGAAGGCAATGCCGATTGCGGCACGGATACAGCAGCTAAAGAACAGGTCGACGAAGGCGCGCAACAAGAGCAATCCGCGGCATTTCAAGGGGCATGTGCGGAAGTAGACATGGTTTGGGTGCCTGTGCTGCGTTTGTATAGGCTGGGTGGAAAGTGGCTGCACTGTTTGGGTGGACCAGCTGGCTGAGTTCGGGCGGATACAGGGCCAACTGACATAGTGTCCTTTTTCCCGAGTTTCCTGCTACGTCGGTCGTTTCTTGCGACTCCCTGTGGCGCTGGGGTTGTACCGTTGCAACTGTTACTTGGTCGGCGGCCTTGAATGTTCTGGATTTCTTCATTCGGCATAGGGAGTTGAAATGCGTCTGACGGCTTTGTTACGGGCATGCCCGTAACATGTACCGCGACCACTGTACAATTGCTCGGCGAGGCGCACGTGTCCCTTTTACAAGAGCAGTAATTTGCGGAACCGTGGAAGGTCGGCACGGTACCAGCGTGTCGTGCTGCAGTACAGAAAGTGACAGCAAGCGTGTGCTTTGCAAGGGAGATTATCGCTGATTAGCAAGCGTAACGCATGCAGCAGACGAGCATGCATAGAAAACACCATGCACAATATGTCCAATATGACTACAACCTGCGAGTTGCACAATGACCAACATATACTCCCCCGCGAATTCCATCAACAGGCCACGGCCCATGACAGCACACCACAGATAACAAAGTGTCACACCGGTTTCAGCAAGTGCAGGGCATGTGTGGTGCATACATGGTATATGTACACTAGTATGGTACACAAGTATGGTACAGAACGTGTATGTACACACTGTGCATGGCATGCATGGATACTTCTGAGACGTCAACAATATGTTTGCTTCTGCAATTTGCCTGTTAGCTGATGAGGGACTCTGCCACCCCGGCTTGGCGAGGTATCTGAAAAATGTTTGATGGTAACTGAGCCAATGCAACCAGATAGGTGCACTGGCAAAACTACAGTGCCATACTATGCGGCATCTACAACGTTAAGGAGCCATCATGCGCGCCCCCCTGCCTCTGAATAGCATATGTTTGTACAAGGTTGTTAGGCATACATCCAGAGTGACCAAAGATTATCTAGTATATGACAGTAGCCAGGCCTGGCAGACCGTCTCAACACCCAGGGGCACCACTGGTCATATGAGTGACTCACTGAGCTGCAAAGAAGTCGAACAGCACTTGCGTGCACAACACCAGCAACACACACTGTTAGTAACTGTGTCCCACAACGCCGAGACATCTTCCAGATAGCAATAACACCTGCTCTGATACTATCACAAACAATGTCTGAATTCTACAGTCAAGGATCCTGGGTTTGCCATCATAGCCAAAAAGCGGTCTCCCGACCCCTATGAGATTCCAATGCCGCTGCTTCACTTTCTGACAGTGACACATTTTGCACATTGTGGAAGTTGCCAACTATAGTACAATCCTCTTCTTCCCAACAGACTATCAGGCTGCCATGCACTGTGCTGCATGCGTGCAAATTTATACTATACATCATATGAGACCTGCTAGGTGGGCTATGCCGGGATTCTTCATCATCTTCGTCCATTCACACATGCATACATAGAGGTCATGTTGCCTTGCGATGGCCAAATACTGCAGTAGCAGTTTCAGGAATGCCCAGACTGTCAGCCAGCTGCTGAGACTTGGCGCACTGGTCTGATGTTAACGGAGTAGCCTTCACTGCTGCTAGAGCAGCCTGTAGATGGCAGCAGCAGCAGCAATGGCACAGTGTTACTCACCGAGTACTACTACCGGGTGCATTTGCATGAATTGAGGACCGGGTGCAAGCTGTACATAGATCTGTTTCCGACCGGCCCGGTGACAATGTGTGCAACTCTCATAGCACCCCTGCACTAGGGCAGACTACTGGCCAGCTATGGTATGCTATGCTGCCGCAGAGGGGTGGCCTGCACTCCTGTTGGAGTATCCCAAAAACAGCAGCAGCGGCGCCAGCGGCAGTGGCAGCAGCGGCGGCAGCAGCAGCATTCCAGCCGCCAGTCACAAACACATCAGCAGCTGGAAACAGGTCACTGGCTATTGAACACACATACACCTCTCTATCATCTATGCTTCGACACTGTTTGTCACCACCAAGTCCACCTGATCAAACCTGTGTTTGTCTTATATCTAATGAGTAGGCCAGGGAGCAAAAAGCCACTGTCAATCACATCACATTCAGGTTACAATTGGGCTAGAAACAAACCTTGCCTAGTAACCTGGTAACAAGTAGTCAGATGATGTTACCTGGATCAGGGAGTCTCTCAGTTCAATGTATGGCTCCAGTTCAGGGTACTGACCGCTGGTAGACCTCAAGGCAAGCGATGAGGAGTACTCCATTGACGTATCCTTGCGTGGAACAGCACCATCACAACCAATGATGCCTGCAGTAACAGCAGCAGCAGCAGAAGCAAAGTTAATGGTTGATGGACCTCAATGCCACAGACGTTCCCGTGCTCGGACAGCACCATCACAACCCAGTATGCCTGCTGCTGCAGCAGCAGCAAGGCATCCACTTTTGCATACGTAGGCCCAGTTGGTGGTGTTTTTCTGTTGCAGATGCAGCAGCAGACGTAAGATGAGCACACCGCGGGTCTAAGTCGCTGCTGCTGAGCAGCTCCAGAACATTCCACAAGCACCTACAGTAATCGTTATGTAGCCTACCATCAGCGGCTGACTCGCATAGGATTGCAGAACTTGTTCAGGCTGCTGCTGAGAAAGTCTAGTGGACTTGTGCTGTACCACGAGGCTTGTGCTGCCATAGAAAGCACTCATGCGCATGCAGGCGACGCACGGAACCTGATGCTGTGGTTGCAACTGGCCGTGTTGCAGCTACGGCAAATATATGCTGCAGACTTCGCTTCGGGGGCTGCAGGTCGATCGTCCCCGGCACACACCTTCGAAGATAAGCAGATACTGCTCCTTTGCGCCTGGTTGATCTTCGCTGATGGCTTTTAGCAACGCTGCATCCACCGCGCGGAACTTGTCCATGGACTTCTCTACTTCTTCCGGCATCACTTGCACTTCTCGGAGCTGACGCACGGTGCTTTGCGGGACTCGGGGAGTGCGCAGGATACCTGTAGCTGTTGTTGCTGATGGCATTAGGCGCGATGTGGCGTCGATGCGAGATGGAAGGCTCGATATCGCGAGCACCAGGGAAATGATCGCATAGGCCACTAACGGATGCTTAATGAACGCCATAGTAGTTGTTTGATTGCTAATATTAGTATGCTTAATGTTGCGAGACTACGGTGAACAGAACAAACCAAACTTCTGAACAGGTTTGGGTCGATGTCGGAGGCTTTGTGTTGTGGGCGCTGTCAAGATACAAGCTTGCGGACTACGGGACTGGGCTCGTTGTGAGCTATATCGCCACACGAGCCTTTCCGACACCCTGACCCATCCCGTAAGACACGTCATCCGCCGTACACGTGGCACCTGCCGCGAGCTGGCAGGTCGGTCAACCCACGATCCGAGGTTCCCGACGTCACTCCGGCGGCAGGCAGGAGTACACAGGATCCACGAAAAACAATCTTCAGCCAACAGTCGTGCAAGAAAACGGTCGCAATGAGTCCTACAAGTGTCAGTAGCGCTTTGAGGGGCTTACACAGTCGGAAAAAGACCAGACTGGCGGGCTTTGCCGACTCTGCGTGCATGGCAGGGCTGGGGCCTTCGGTGAGGGCCGGACTGCGCAGCATGCTCCAGAAACACTGCTCGTAGCTTCTGTAGGGGTCTGTCGCTCGAAGCTGCGAATATTTAATTGAAGTGTCCGGTCCAGTCCCGGCATTTGATGGCTCTTGGTTCTTTGGCGCCGGTGGTCTTGGGCTCCACGCTCATTGTGCTGCAGCCCGAGAGCCTCTTGGGCAGAAAGCATTAGCCCGACTGCTTTCTGTCAGTCACCGAAAGAATGCAGATCATGACTACAAATGAATACGCCCGATTGCACAAGTATTTGTAGCATGGTTACTAGGTGCTGCAAAGCCCGGAAGTCAGTGACAGTTAGACAATATTACCCAGACGGTCCTTGTCACGGGCCTATCCAGTAGGCAAACTCTGATGGCAAGCAGCCGGGGCCCAAATCACAACGCTTCAATTCAGGCATTGACTGGACACATTTCGTCAATAAAGCAGCATCTTCGACCGATAGATACCTATTTGGGACCAGCTCCAAATGTGTCAGATTAGTGAGTCCCCTCAGCAAGCTCACATCTTGCAACTGCTGGAAACAACTCAGCATCAGACGCTGCAGTTGTTGCAAGATCCCCCTGCTGGGACTTCCACTGCCATACACAACAGTAGTACAAGGGCAAGCTAGCACATCCAAGGTTTTCAGATCACTCAATCCCCTCAGATCTGCCAAATCAGCAATGTAAGGCCAGTTTCCTTCCACAGTGCTAATCCTCAGATTACGTAATCCAGTTAGATCACCTAGTCCAGCCAAGATATTAACAGGCGCTGGTGCCTCGCCCGCTGCTACACTCCTAAAGTAACTGGACCACTGGCTCCTGCTGCCGAATGCACAACTGTGCAAGCGCAAGGTTTGCAAATCTCTGGCAAAAGCAGGCGCCATTGTCCCAAGCTCACCACTGTCGAACTGGAAGTTCGTTAGGAACATCATCTTAAGCCGAATGACCCCTCCAGCTGCTGCTGCTGCTGCTGGGTTTGCTCGGACACTCTGCTGCTGCTGAAGCTGGCTGCTACTGCTGTCACGCTGTACTAACCGATGGCTAGCAACAATCGATGCCAACGCTTGCAAGCATTCCTTGTTTATTTGCTTTGAGCAGCCTTCGATGTGCAGCTCAGTCAGCTGCGGGCATGCTGTAGTCAGCTTGACTAATGCCGATTTGGGTAGCTGGACCCAGCCTCTGAGCTTCAGGGTTTGGAGGTTTGGGAGGCAGGTGAACGGGGGCACCACCCTTACGATGGTATTCCGTGAGCCTGCACAGCACAAGGCATAAAATTATCACGTCTGAGATGATATCTGCCTATACCCTGGCGAATACCTAACTGTAGTCTGGCTATATGATGTGCATCAACTTGTGTGGCACACAGCCAGAATACTTGTGGCTCAGTGATGGTTGTTGTAAGAGTGTTCTGAAGTCGATTATGCAGTTGCTCACTGAGATCATGAGCTGGAGCATGGCAAATGAGTAGCTGGCCAGCCGCAAAGGGGCAGTGTGACTTGCAGCTCGCAGATGTGCGGTGGTCCACCTAACTGAACCCATAAGTGGCAATTTCTGGCATAATGAAACTCTGCTATTCATACAACCAAACGCTGGGTCCCTTAAAGGCTTGATAACTGATCCTGCTTGTTTATCTTGCAACTTACATATGCACTTGCGTGCAGATCAGCCAAGTTGGCTAGGTGGTAGCAATCAGCAGTATTTTGCAGCATAGCTAAGCACGCACCTGCTGCAGTTCCAAGTGTCATTGATTTCACACTTCTGCCATGTTTCTTTAGCCACTCATTCATTGGCACATCCTCTCTGACCGCTGCGGTCCCTATTGCTTGCTCATTACTATATGTCAGGTGCTTAGAGCTGTATTTGATCTCCACAGCATGGGTTGCTGCTGCTGCCGCTGCTGCCCAGGTGGGACACACTGCTGCTGCTGCCATGAGCCGCTGCTGCTGCGACAGTTGCGCAAAGATACTGTGCAGGACATCCGCTGGGAGTCCGTCTGCCCAGGGCCTGGCGGGGCCTGTGCTGTTGCTGCTTCTGCTGCTGCTGACAAACACGCTGCTACTGCCGTTGCTGCAGGGATCTGATGTTTCTGCCATGCCATCATGCAGTATACCAGCTGATGATCCATGTACACCGTCCCTACACTGCGTAACGGCAGTAGAAGTGCTGCTGGTACCACTGCTCGACATGCTGCTGCTGCCAGCGCTGCTGCTGCTGCCAGCCTGTGTATCCTGTGCAAGGATACTCTCAGGTACTGTTAGTGACCGCTCCATGTTTTCACTGCCTCCAGGTACAGTGCTGCCACTCGATGCTAGCACACTCGGTAGGGCTGCCTGTGTGACAATGCTCAGCAGCTCAGGTCTGTTCGTTTGTGTCTGGCTGTACTGCTATTATCAGACTGCTTTTACTACTGGTGCTTTGCTGCTGTTGCTGCTGGAGCACGGACCCCCAGGCCGCGAAGTTGATTTCTGCATAACTGCTGTTGCTTCGAAGATGGACTTTCACTGTGATGCGCGCTCTACAGGTGCGGTGCTGCGGCTGTTGATGTCTGCTGGTCACTGCTGCTGCCAGGCTGCTGCTGCTGTTATACTTGTGTACTGATCCGTGCAGATGAACCTCTGCACACCACTAAAGTTATTATAAACAAGCACCTTCGACATCGAATGACCGCAGGGACATCAAGAATTGCAATCGCAGTCTTCCGCAGCAAGAAGAACGTTACTGGCTTACGCACGTGGCATTGGCCGTAGTACAGCAATTATGCATACACGTAATGTGGTTCAAACATACTGGTTCCAATTACGCATTGAAGACCGGTTGTGCAAAGAGTTCGATAAGCACGAAGGATCAATGATTTGAATTAATGCTAGCCCCACGTGTGTAAATGCCTTACTGGTTCTTAACAGATGCAGCATTACGTGTTTCGCTGTGCACAATGAACTAGGGCTGAGCGTTGGTTGCTGTACGGCTCGGTTGCTGACAAATTGACTCGAGACAAAACCCTGAATATGTTCGAAGGCGTTATCAGCTAGCAGTTGGTGTGCATTAGTAGCCATAGTACTCTGAAACGGTGAACTAAACGTCATCTAGCACTGTCGGGACGTCGGTGTCTATGTGGCAACAGCGAGCCGTGCCGGCAGGTAAATGATCGTGAAGTGACCAACACAACGCACACCTACAAAACTGCAATTGCAAGACGCGTAGTGCAGAAAAAAGTGCACGTGCACGGCCCTACGTCCCATGCTCGAGCATGGACGACTGCAAACCAGTTTCATACAGCAAATGCAGGTACTCGTGTACTGAGAGTTGCAGAGGGTCACAGAGTATACGTATACGTAGACAAAGTGCCACGCATGCATGTATAATACAGCAGAATTCAGCTATTTGCTTGGCATTTCCTGTTGCATGAGCTAGACTTCACAGTGCCACAAAGCAGTTCCTGCAGGACTAAAATGTGCAATTTTGACCTGTAGAGCACTCAGGCCTGTGGCCAGAGCGTGACCATTATGTACCTATCCATAGATCTACGTATATGAAGGTCACACAATGGACCAGCAGGTAGCTGCAGGGCCATGGCCCCATGCATGCACATGCAGAGCATAGCTGTGCTAGTGCATTGGAACATGCCAGACTCTCAGGCTGGACTCAGGCTTGCCAATCAGTCTAGATCTAGGCAGTCCTTCCAGCCATGTCGCGCAAATCAGCAAACTCCAACCAGCAACAGCCACTGCTGTAACAATGCGAGCAAAACCTAGCACCTGTGGGAGAATGAATACGCTGTCATTGTCTGTTCATTTCACTAGACGTAAACCTCATGGCAAATGAAACACCATGGTGCAACACTCGTGTAGATCTGCCACATAAACCAAACCTTGAGTACACAACTGCCAGTGTGAGCCCAGAGCACAATCTAACCCTTGCAATGATAACCTGGTCAACATACCTCTGCACATGGTATATATGTGCAGACCTTTGACGCCCATTGGTGAATAGTGGTAAAAGTGAGCCAACTTTTGTCACACGACTGTATCTCTGCAAGGCACACCGCCAGCCTGGGTACTGAGTACACTTGGTATAGCAGGCATGTGCCGATTCAAATACACACACGTGCGACCCGTGAACAAGACTTGACGCATCCAAACCGTGCAATCACACCTAAAAGTTCAAGCAACAGAGCAAGAGGATCCTCTACAAAGTCAAAACCCTAATCCCCCTTCAAAACAGACGTATTATAATACGTCTGTAGCTAATTAGCTACACAACTGGCTGCATGTTGTGATGTCACGGGGCAAGAAAAGAGGGGTTAGGGCAAGGGTTTGATTGCAACCACACTTGAGCACCATGCCCACTTGACAACACACAGCAGCACGCCCATTGACTCCATTGCGTACATGCTGGCTTGGCTGTAATGCCCAGGCCAAGGGGAGGCCGTGTTCATCCTAGCAAACAATCATGATGTTGGCACAAAGAACAGCACTCAACATAGAATGCGGAGAATTCAACAGCACACAAGCTCAAAATAGTTGAATCTGAGACACTACTGCAACATGCTACTGCAAATTCCATTGCAACACGCTACTGCAACTGTACTGCAACAACCTGATGCAATTGCACTGCAACACGCTACTGCAACTGTACTGCAACAACCTGATGCAATTGCACTGCAACACGCTACTGCAACTGTACTGCGACAACCTGATGCAAGTGTACTGCAACATGCTACTGCAAAGTTTATATAAAAGAGCAAGTCTGCGAGGCACAGCGTGCCTGCCAACTATAATTGGAAGCCAGCAGGCCTTTCACACAGCACACAATACAACATCATCTTGCGACTCATAATCTACATCCACCGCTATTCTGGGCAGCATGCTGAAGGACAACCACGCATCACACAGTGCAAAAGAGCCCTAGCTGTGACCACCTGATGTCTTGTCCCCTTGAAACCAATAAACCCCGCTATAGCAGCTACCATCAAGCAACAGGTGCTGTAGCTGCTGTGATTAAGTCAGTTTCAATAGTAAAACCATTGCTGCTCAACCCTGGAAGACACCAGTGTTTTGCATCGTTACCCGTCTACAGCTTCTGTTGTCACAAGAGAACTTTTCAGGAAAAAATCTACATCAAACAACTCATCCCCAAGCCAGCTAGCACATAGGTGGCACAGCACACAGCAAGATTCCGCAGATATGGAGACAACAGTTTGAGACCATAGTAAAGTATTTACACGTGTACTGAGTGTACCCCCCTCTCCCCCCCTCCCCCCCAACCAACACACACGCCGCAGCTACTAGCTCACTCAGTGGGCCAAAGTGACTGGCTGGCCTCATCACAACAAGAACACCTGTAAACTACATCAAACAATTCCACACAGTACTTGGCAACACAAGCAAACCATCTGGGTATCACTGCACACCAGCATGTTGCACGGGCTTCAACTTACCAACTTAGCGGCAGGCCAACATACGCCCGTGCGCAGACAGCTCTCACACGCAAACAAACAGCCTTGGGTGAAAGCAGCCATGTATGACACTCTGAGGCTGTTACCCTGGGCACTGACCAGCAAAACACGCTTTGCCAGAAGTCCAGGAGTCCTGTGGCACATGCATGTGATTCCTCTGAAGTCCACAAGGAGACAGACTGACACTACGGTGGTCAAGCCCACAGGGCCTCGAACTGCAACATGCAGACACACCTGGGTTCTGTGCTAATCATGCCAGCAGAACTTGCAGGCTACGATCACCATGTGGAATGTATACCGTGACAGAACAGACATACGCTTAGCTGTGCAATGAGAGCACCACAGCAACATTGAGCACTGCTCCATGTGCTCCAATGCATCACGCCAGAACCCCGACATGTCATGTTACAATGTTAGCGAACAAAACGGCATAAGCAACAGGGCTTCTGCTGAAGCAGACTGTCTGCATACCAACCAAACGCGTGTGACAAGGCCTCCACGCGTAACAGTGCAGAGGGTCACAAACTACAAGCGGCTAAACGCTCAAGTCATAAGTTGCAGCACAAGCTCAACTATCAGCTGCAATGCGCAAACAATGCACATACAGTATCACAACCATACCATACATAACTAATTGTGCACAATAGCTCGTCCTTCTACGCGCATGTCGTCTGGTATAGGCTCAGCACTTGTTGTGCCTTGGTGGAGTTTGCATGAGGTGGCATCACTGGTTTTGGATGCCAGGTCACTTATATCGGTGGGGGTGGCCCTGTAGCGTGGCTTCATGAGCAAAGAAGCTCTCCCATGTAACAAAGCAAAGCAAAGGATACCACGGTCACAGACTTTGTAGTAATGTCAACATGCTGCTGTCACAACCAACACACTTGGGTCGAATGCACAAGTGCCTAAGCCCTTCATGGCGTAGGGCACAGCGGCGCTGACATATTGGCCAAACCATCACTCACTGCTCAACTTGAGACACCTGCCAGGCTCTGCTGCTGCAATTGCCTCTCTGTGTGCTGCAGCCGACCATGTGCTTTCATTGTCTCTGATCATGCCGCTGTTGTTGCTGCTGCTGTCTGGCCTGTTACTACAAGCTGCCAGCATTGCCCCGCTGTGGCCACTGCCGGCTTTGAGCTATCGCTGCTCCTGCTGCTGCTGTTGCCAATGTTGGCGGCGCTACTGCCATTGTTGCTGCCGATGCTGATTACGATAGTGCTATTGCTGTTGTGGCCTGGCTATGGCCACTGCCAGCGCCAATGCCCCTGTCCGCTGGCGCTGCCACCACGGCTGCTAGCTGTGTCCTGCCAGACACTCCTGTTGCTGTCGCCGCCACTGCTGGTGCCGCTAAGGCTAGCGCAGCTGCACATAATCCTGCATGCCCAATGCTTTGATGCTTTTATTGTCAACCCTGCTGTTCCATATGAGTTCGCTGCTGCTGCCACTGCTATGGACGATTAAGTACTCCAATGTTGTGAGGGCTGTCACATGCTTCAGAGGCTGCTGCATTGGGTTATGCGAGAGGATAAGAAACTGCAGACTCCTTAAGCCTGGCAAGATCACTTGCAAGTCCCTGTGTGCGGCAGCCAAAGCAGCAGCTGGTAAAGCTTGAAATGTGACCGCTGACAAGCTGCAGTCGTCTCATGTTCTGCGTAGCAGGGCATAACAGCTCGAGCATAGACACAAGGCACACAACACACTGTACAGCAGGCTCACAGATATCAGTGTCAGCGGCGTGTAGCTGACACACGGCAACTAAGCTTGAACCATGCAAGTTATGAATGCATGCTGTTCCCACAGCTAGCCAGCAATTTGTCTTACCTGTCATTTACACCACAGCTGCTCAGCGCCAAGCCTTTCAGCTGGGTGAGCTGTCCCACAACTTTCCAGTCTGCATGGCTTGGCGCCGCATGCAGTGGATGCCAGAAAAGACATAAATCCTGGAGTTTCTGCAAACATGACAGTTGACCCACCAGCTCCGGCACTCCCGGTTTATCCAGGAACGGGCATGTAAGGTTTGTCAGGTGGACAAGAGTTTCAGGGCTGATTGTGACGTTGGTGAGGTGCAGATTTCTCAGCGATGTGAGCGTTGACCAGGGTAGCTGCAGTGGTTGAGGGGGTTTTGCAGAGAGCTGATAAAGTATGTCACTGTGGATCCACAGTTTGTGCACGTATCGGCTGTTTCCTGCTGCGATCCAGGCTGCAAAGCCCTCTAAGCTGCTATCCGGATCGGCCAGCATGATTTGGACATTTGCTGTTGCCATGTTTGCTGCTGTCCGTAGAACTTTGCATGTTAGTGCTGCATGCTGCAACCGGTCGCGCTGTGATAGGTGCTGCAATATGTGGCTGATAACGCCTGGAGACGATATAGCATCCATCGCGCTCGTCCGCGGTATCCTGCAAACATATTAGCAGCAGCAGCGATTGAAATCGGCCGTCAACTCGCGCTTACGCTGCAGAACCACCACATTGCTCTATAAATAAGCTCCGAGTTACATTATTGCGGGGCTAATGTCACTTCACTACAAACAGCTCGGGGACTGGTGCTGCGGCTCAGCACTTGTACACCATCTCACCTCCTTGAACTCTATCGACGAAAGTCCATTATGTACCTGAACCACCTCATGAGCGCCGTTTATCTGCAGCTTTGCGTCCCTCCCGCAGAGTCTCTGTTTCCGAAGCGCTGATCACATCCTCGACACAAAGCTGTCAGTAACTGTGACTGTGCTGCAAGTTGACCTCCCTCCAGTAGTTGAAAGACGTACGTATTGTCGAGAGTTGTCTCCTTATAATATTAGCGTACGTCCATTGCGTCTTCGCCATGCAGTGTGGGTCCCGGATTCGTCTTCGACTGCCAAGGGTACATTCAAATATACCCGCCACACTGCACCACTGCTTGACAACGAAACATATATCTTGGCTGATACCAGTACGGCGCCAAGTGCCGAGCGGCAAACCCGATTCCAGCTGCAGCATCTTGCACAATATTGTGAAAGTTATTGAGCCATGCAAATGCGCTGGCAAGAGATATTGTACATTAATGTACATACAATACATTAATGTATTACAAATCTGGTAACCGAGTTATGCAAAGCATACACAATATAATCAGGATCGCAAAGCCGGCAAGACAACAGCACAATGCATCCCAACAACGCCAGCAACTAGGGAAATCACAAAACCACCACCTCATACTTAGTAAGTGGTCTTAGTAGCCAAGGGTCGCGATCGGGTAAGTTGGTCAATAGGTTGTGCAATTGCGATCCCGTGTTTACGGTAATGTCAATATATACATGACTGTATGTATATATAGTCATGTATATACAACGGCCAACTGTTGCACAATCACGAACGCCAGGTTCACAGTTTGAGGGCCACAAGTAAACATGGCAATGTAACATACTGGTTGGCAACCAAGGACATAGACACAGTCATGCAGCAACATCACCAGGCTTCTCAAATGCCACCCAACATGACCCGTGTCCATCGTCGTCACTGCAAGCTGCCCAGGACTTGTTGCTAGGTACCAGCCCAGTTGTCTTAGCCAGCTGTATCAGCTCGTCGCGCTCTAGTTTCCTCAGCTGCCACCCCTCTTCAATGCACCACTCTGGGCTGGAGTCATTTTCAAGTTTACTCAATGTAAACCTCTCATGCAGCACGCAGCTGTTGTCCGTGCAGTGCTCAATCTGCCTGCTTGCCAGTACTCGCTTGTACCCCGAGACATTAAACTCCTCGGCTGTTTGGCCTGCAATGGCATCGTCAGCCCTGTACAGCTGCTGCCAAGGAAGGTAACTAATGACAGCGATTCCATTCTGGGAGAGATTGTCAGATATGCACTGGAGTGACTGGACCAAGCCAGCAGTGGTAGTGACGTGATGGAGGCCAGCACCTGCAATGCATTATATATGGGCAGTCGCTTGACACTGGTTGCTTGGCATTCTATATCGCATGAGCTAACCTTTACTGTGTCAAGAAGACCATGGTTGTCAAATATACTAACTGATGTTTCAATGCGCAGCATGGCTGATCATATGGTCAAAACTCAGCTTCAGCAGAAGCCTGGCGTAATGTGGCCAATGTTGCTGAGAGCTACCACGGCACTGTGTGCCACACAGTGGCAAGTAATTCACCATAACGCAATGACTTATATGGCATGTGTTGGTTTCGCCATGTGCAGCTTGTGCCGCACACAGGCTTTGGTGCAACACTGCAGGTCAACAGTGGGCATAGGCTCAATTGACAACCGCATCATTGAACAGGCTATTCAAGATGTAGAAAAGTGCCAGGCAGTGTGTTGCATTCGGCCCACCTGCTATTAGAATGAAGTCAGCCAAGGCATTGTCTTGCAGTTTCCAGTCCTGAAAGGAGCCCAGCTGCCAGCTCACCGCAACATTCGATCTCAGCGCTGGATGTTGCTGCATCACTGCACTGCTCTTAGTCTCTGCTGCTTTCAGGAACAGTGCGCTATTGTCAATGCCTAGCAGTTGTACTTTGGGCCCAGTGCTCGGTGCCTGTCGCCCGCCTACTGCCGCCAGGTGCTCTAGCATGGCTAATACTGCTCTTCCGGTACCGCAGCCAAGGTCAACAACGAGACAATCACCCGTGCATGAGCTGATCAGCCGGTCTAGCATAGAGCAGTAGGTCTGCGTGTCTGCTGCTTTGGTGCCCCCGTAGCATTCCTGCACCATCGTATCGTAGAATGCAACAAAACCTGCTTGAAAGTACGAGTATGGCTCAACCATTGCGTGGCGTGCGAGCGCTGCTGAAGGGCTGTGAAGTGGGCGAGAGGACCGTGAACGAACAAACTGTTTATCGCTGTATGATTGTTTTATGCTTTTTCTTACATTGATGCTCCTACGCAGTACCCTTGCTGCTGTGCTGCTTATAAATGAACTTCAAGCGCCACGTTTGCACGTGGGTACCGGAAAAGACCTGGAAAACGGCCGTAAGCCATACAGAAGCGCTAGTTGTGCTTTCAAAAGGCTAGCAACCTCCGTTTGAGCCAGCCATAAGCCCAGCTGCACGATGTTGAAAGCGCTGCTGGCGCTGATGGCGCCGAAGCCTAAAGACTGGCTACGTCGTGCTAGCCAGAACCGCTTGGAGTTTCTTTTGGACATTAAACCCCCCAATTACGGCCCGCTTGAAATCGATCAGGATAAGACAGATGCGGACCAGCTGGTCGAGCCATCGATGGTGAAGATGAGGCAGATAGGGAGATGCTAGAGCTTGCGCAAACGTGCTCACACAATACACGATGCAACATGCTTTCCGTGGCGCGTTCGAGATGTAGCACTTGTGCTTATGATTCCGATCAGTCGCACCAAGTCGCTAGTTAGACTGCTTGCGCAAGCATGGTTACTATTGATAAACAGCGACATGCGTTGTTCGCATTTTATAACCATAGCGGGAGAAACAATCAGTTCCTTTACGGTACTGGATCTGGTCAATGCTGCAGCTACTGATACACATAGTACTTGACTGCACTGAACAATATTCGGACATACCGTACAGACAAAAGTGATAAGCAAACGAAAACCTAAGCAAAATGCGTTTTTCATACTTGACTTGACAGTAATTATAAGAAATGTTTTCAAAATCCCGACCTTAGTGGTGGAAATTATAAGCAACAACCGTTCACCTGCCATAAGCCAAGACGCAATCTTGCCTCTGTTGAGCCCTGCGGTCGTTGCAAGCGGACTACCTTTCACTAAATGGTTACATGGACACGTCCTGACACAACTGCATTGCCTCTGACTGGCATTTAGTGCTGGGCAGCAGTACAGCACGTATCCTTCATACAACATATCTATGCTGCTGCCAAGCTCACATTTAGTTGAACAGACAGCAGGCACACGCAGTGCAAGCTACCATCAGCTGCTGGCCAACCAAATTGCAACCTTATCTCTACCTACCACGGCTGCCTTGCGTGCACCCCTTGCAGATGCATTCCACTGTTGCTGCAGCTGCTGTAGCTGGTCCTGTACGTTTACTTTTCAACCCACTGCTCTCAACGCTGCTGGTGCTGGAGCCGCAGCCGGAGTTGGAGCAGGCTCTGCGCCAGGACCGGCTGATTTCACTGCTCCACTCCTAGCCCATGCCTCTGAGCCTCTGTTGGAGGCGCGTGGCCCCGCTTGGTCATTTCGGAGCTAGTGCCAGAAGGATTTTGTCGCCCACGGTGTGTCAGGGAAGGTGCCCGTCGTAACTACAGCTGACAAGGTTCCATAACATACTATCAACTATAGAAGGCTTTGCTTGAAGGCTCTCAGCGCCTTTTGGGGCGCCGGGCCAGTACAAACGAGGGGTTAGTGTAATTGGCGCAACATTGCTAAAATCATAGGCAAGAATCAAGAAGCAAAACCTCAAAGTGAAATGATAAGAAAGAAACTTCTATTTCTCAGAAGCAATAGTATTGCTTATCACTTTTCTCTGTACGGTACTCTTTCTGTCGGCACCAAACACACTGAGTGTGTCAAATTCTTAGATCTGTATCTGATTTCTATCGCTTGAGTTGCCACTGCTGCCTAGGGTGACAGACTGTTGCTGCTGCCACTTGTGAACTTGGTGCCCCAGCAGCCTGCTGAGCAGCTCCGAGCCTGTGCAAGGATACTGTGCAGGAAACTGGCTGCGCAGGGATACTCTGCAGGAAGTTAGCTGCGCACGGATACTGTGCAGGAAATTAGCTGCGCAAGGATAATGTGCAGGAAATTAGCTGCGCAAGGATACTGTGCAGGAGATTAGCTGACCTCGGAGGCCATCTGCCCAGGGCCTGTCTAGGCTTGTGAGGCTGCTGGGGCTGCTGACAAGCATGCTACCAATGCTGCTTGAAGGCATACTGGTTGCTGCTGGCAGCTGGCTGCTGCAGCTGTTACCTTTCTGCATGCATGCGCAGAAGTACCTTTCTGCGCAAGAGTGCGCACATACTTTTTATATCCGCGGCTGTGTCACAATAGAAGCTAGGTAACCATGAGCTAGATTGTCAAAGGCAAATGCCAATAGTGTCAAAACTTTGCAGGGAGCTCCCTGCATCTCGATTTTGTGTATTGCAACCGCAGTCGTCCTCGGAAGCAAGCAACAGTGCTGGCTCGCACACGTGGCACTGACCGTCGTACATCAATTAGGCTTTCATATGTCCTGAGTTATACATACAGGCACCATATCGATTAATATTGCATAAGCATCGAGCACCCGCCGCGTCACTAGGTCTAGACAATGTGGGTATTTCCACTCGACGGCCCCTCCCCTTCCCTGGTAACATTTCTGCTGTGCCGAGTGTGGATGTCCGACAGCATTAAAAGCAGTGATCTTATCCATGTTGACTGTCAAGCTACAGCACGAAGAAGCTTAAGCCTCGCTCGTTTCTCACAACCGGCGCTGAGACCTTGCGATTACTGCAGTAAATATAATGTACGGCTGTTTTGATGCAATCATTGTCTATGGCTGGGTTGAAGAAGACCGCGGGTGCATGATTGAGCGCGAGTGGCTCGACCTCCACGGTATCGAGTGCTCTGCCGCTGATATCGTCAGGCTCCACTGCGG
>NSMO01000090.1:8355-27147 GCA_002588565.1 Coelastrella sp. UTEX B 3026
TGGCGATTCCCAGTGACCCAGGGCTGTTGGGGTCTACCTGCTTCAGATCAAATGTTACATAACAAAAACCAACAAGTTAAACATCAACAAAGCAACACACCTCCACAGCTTCTGAGATAGCGATTCCCAGTGATCCGGGGCTTTTAGGGTCCTGCTCCAGGATGGCACGGCCAGATGATGTCAAACACAAAGGACAAACATAAAAATTCTCGACAAACGACATCCAATGATGCAGATGGTGATTGACACGTCATCAAGGATGATTCACACCATAATGCCAGTTGTTCAGTGGCACAAATGTTTGTTATGTAGAGTAACATTGTAACACTGTTACTAACACACCTCTACAGCTTCTGAGATGGCAATGCCCAACGACCCCGGGCTGTTCGGGTCCTTATCCAGGATGGCCCGGCCAGATGCCGTCAATGGTGAGGGGCTAGGGTGGAGGGTGGCACCCCTGCATGGCGGCAGCAGCAGCAGCAGCAGCAGCGGCGATTGCATGGCAGCAGCAGCAGCAGCAGCAGTGTCAGAGTCATGGTGGCAGTGGGAATGCTGGTGTCCGCAGACATCAAGTAGGGCCGTTGCAGAAGACGATAATAGTTTCATGCCTTATACTTGTGTAGCCTTTTGGAGAGCTGCTGATCAACATATTACTTATAATCTTGCTGTCTTTCACATCAAAGCTGCCGCTGCCGCCGCCGCTGCCGCCGCCGCTGCCGCTGCCGCCGCCGCTGCTGCTGCCGCTGCCGCTGCTGCCGCCGCCGGCGCTACTGAACCATGCCTGGTGCTCCCCATGTTTTCATCATCGTTGTGCGGTATGGCTTGTTCCTCTTACTGTCAAGTGCTGCGATGCTGCTGCTGCTGCTGCTGCCACCAGGACAACCGTTGTCCATTGCTGCTACAACTAACCACAATTGAGCACCCACCAAGTTTCCATCATTGTTGTGCTGTATGTTTGGCCCTTGTACTATATACTGCTGCCATGTCGCTGCTGCTGCCGCTGCTGCTGCTGCTGCCAAGAAAACAGTATTGCTGCTACAACCAACTAGATCTCCACTTACCAAGTTTCCATCATTGTCTTCCGGTAGGGCTTGCTGTCATAGCTGGCACGGACTTGCCACACCTGGCAGCAGCAGTAGCAGCGGGGTCAGCTTGCTGATAGATATAGTTGTTGCTCTAAGTAACAACACCAACAGAGCCCAGCCTGTCAGCATGTCTTGTGGTCTGCAGTCTTCATTGGTTGATATTCACCACACACCTGTTACTTGAAAACTGGTTACCCATATGTATATTGACAACTGGTTGCAAAAATATTGTATAGGGACATTAATTGACTTATTTTTCGTTATTTATTTAATCTTTTGTTGATTTTTGTGTTAAGAATCTCCCGCGCAAACCCCGTTTGCCTCGAACCTGTTACACCTCCAACCTTGCATGGGCTGCATCTGCACTACTGAAAACCGTACTGAAACCCCAATTATGCGTTCTGCCGCAGGCTGTAAGTATACAAGCGCCTCGCTGGTTACCAGGTTATGGGCTATTCCTACTGCATTTATGCGCATTGCTACTGCATTTATGCGCATTGCTACTGCATTTATGCGCATTGCTACTGCATTTATGCGCATTGCTACTGCATTTATGCGCATTGCTACTGCATTTATGCGCATTGCTACTGCATTTATGCGCATTGCTACTGCATTTATGCGCATTGCTACTGCATCTATGCGCATTGCTACTGCATCTATGCGCATTGCTACTGCGTCTATGCGCATTGCTACTGCATTTATGCGCATTGCTACTGCATTCATGCGCATTGCTACTGCGTCTATGCGCATTACTACTGCATTTATGCGCATTGCTACTGCATTCATGTTGCATTAATGCAACCCATGGGAGATAACAGCGTTCCACGGCAACATCCAGCCGCGCAGCAGGTGTTGCCAGAGGCCATCATCTGCAGACCAGCCCTTATGATAAGCTCCTGCTGCAGGTTGGGGGGGGGGGGAAGGCAAAATCAAACAATTCGAACAAAATGGGAAACAAGACCTGCCGACCCGGGTGACCTACCTCGCATTCCATATCAAGCAGGCAGGTTGCGAAGGCCAATGCACTGCCCCACTGTCCGGCACCTGTCTCTGTTGTCAGCTTTTTCACACCCTCCATCTTGTTGTAGTATGCTTGTGGTACAGCTGTGTTGGGTTTGTGGCTGCCAGCAGGACTAACACCCTCATACCTGGCAGCAGCAGCAGCAGCAGCAGCAGCAGATACAACCCTAAGACCAAAGCTGACTTGATGACCCAAAATTATGACAGCACTGTGATCTGTGTCTCAACTCCCTCCATCTTGCTGTGGTAAGCCCTTATACCTGGCAGCAGCAGCAGCAGCAAGACTTGGGTATTGCACCAGACAGATGTTACAAAGAACTGATCTACTAGGTGTGCAGCCTTGGTGGCAGCAGCAGCAGCCAGGATATGGGGTGTTTGAACACTCCGTCTTGTTGTAACATGCCTGTGGTACGGTGATACGGTGATACGGTGATTGGGCTTGCGGCTTAAATAGCGCCAGATGCAACACCCATTTGTCATATAATCGTAATAATTTGACAGAATTGGCTTTGTAGCTTTCACTGCTGTTCGTGCTTTCTTGCAACTTATGTGTGCAAGACCCAATCACGTCAAAGTCTACTTGTAGTACATTCTCGCTGGTGTGCCCCAAGGCGTTCTCCAGCCTCCTGGCTCTAAGGTCATGCATGTGTAGCAAGAGCCTAGCTTTGTAACTATTAAAGCTGTTCGGCTTATCTAGCAGCTCTGTTACCTATATTGTTGACATACAGGGAAGGCCATATTTGGGCTCTGCCTTACTTGTGTTGTCCGGCTGACAAAATTAACCATAAAATGTGAAGAATTTTTCTCACCTATGATGATAGGTTCTTGCTGGTGTGCCCAACGCCTTCTCCTGCTTCCTGGCTCTGAACATGGTCGCCAGATGCACCATCTATTTTGGTGTCTCTGTTTTGATTGCAAAATTGTTTTGCAACACTTTGGCTTTGTATCTATCAATGCTGTCTGTGCTATCCAACAGCTCTGTTACCTAACACATTGATGTCCGGAAGCCACTTTTGGCTTGGCCTCTACAGTGGTTACCCGCTGAGAAAGTGTACCAAGAAATGCGGTGGATTTTGCTCACTTGTATTGGATCCTTGCAGGTGTTTCCAGAGCCTTCTCCAGCCTCCTGCTCTAGTTCAAAGTTTACCATGTTTTTGAACAGTTTAGCTTTGTATCTATCATAGTTGCATTGGCAATGTCGTTTGTGCTACCTGGAAGCTCTGATAACTAGATATTCACAAGCCAAATCCAAAACTCACAGTATTCAAATACCAATAGAGTCACAGCATTCTTACTTGTAATAAATTCTTGCTGGTGTGCCCAAGGCCTTCTCCAGCCTCCTGGCTCTGAACAGTGGTGATGGCCGCCAGATCTTGTAGATCTCCAGGATCTCTTCAGGGATGTCGATGTATCTGCAGCAGCAGCAGCAGCAGCAGCAGCAGCGACATTGGTACCAGCACAGTCATTGGCAGCAGTTTTAGGAGCATTCTGGTGACTAGATGACTTGAGAGGCCTTGCTCTGAACAGTGGTGATGGGCACCAGCTGTGTTGTAGATCTCCAGAATGTCTTCAGAAACATTGATGTACTAAGCAGCAGCAGCAGGAGCTGCAGCGGCAGCATGCACTGTCCGCCAATACTGCCAGCAGCAACGGCAGTAGCACCTGTCAGACAATTGACAGCAGTTTTATGAACGCATTCATTATGGAGGGCATGCAATACATTGCTGGTCTGAACAGAAGCCACCAGATGTAGTTGTCATGTCCCGCAATCACAATATAGAGGGCACGTCAAATCACCTGCAACGGCGGTGGCAGTAGCAGCAGCACCTTTGTTTGCTGTTTCAACACCTGTCAGGGCTGACCTTTGGCTGGATCAGGCCGATAGGAATCAGCGGTGCCAGGCCTTCAACTTGAAGTTGAATAGTCATATGCCTGGCACAAGTCCAACTAGCATATTGCTAGACATGTTACTATACATGTTACACTGTTTGTGACACTGTTACACTCTTGATGAGACTCAAGATACCTGGGCACTGGTACCTGGAGTCCCATGGAGAACGTAACAGAGTCACGGCCAGTGTAACACGAATAATCATGGATGATGAGGTATCCACTGTAACCTCCCATTTATTCAACAAGGTTATAGACATCAACAGCGCTTTACATTCACTTTTGTGAAATTACTACACGGTTATAGGAGACACCTTTCAGTGCTGACTTCTTGTTGGATGAGGCCCATAGGAAACAGAGGTGCCAGGTCTTCAGCGGTGATAGGCTGCAGTGTTTTAGGGTGCAGGGGTGGTGGTGGAGGACTGGGGAGATCCGGGATGATGTTATACCTGTTGTTATTGCAGCAGCAGCAGCAGCAGCAGCAGCAGAGTAGCAGTCAGAAGCATGTATCAGCTGGCAGCAAGATTTTGGAGGTGGTGTTTTGTGGAGGTTTACGATGGTGTTGTACCTAGCAGCTGAGTGGTTTTGTTATTTCAGCAGTCATATCATTATTGTCAATATGGTTTACAGCAGCGGAGCAGTAGTCTGGGCAGCCATAGCCTCTGCTATTTGGGCTGCAAGGTTTTAGGGTGCAGGGGTGGGGGTGGGGGTGACGTGGGGGGAGGGGGACTGGGTAGATCTGGGGTGATATTGCACCTGGAAGCAGCAGCAGCAGTCTCATCCACAAAGGCCCCAGCGAATTGAAACCCCATTTCAATAATCTGCTACTGCTGCAAACACGGGCTGCCTCTGGTGTTGAAGCGCAGCCCAGAGCTCATTGACTGCTATGCGCTGCTCACCATTTTGTTGGCATCTCGCTCTCATCCAGCAAGATCTTAGTGCCTTTGAAGTCAGCCATCGTGGTTTACGGAACGTTACCGGCCGCCGTAGAGTTGTTTGTCTGCGATTGACGTGTTCTATAGTGAACAAGGCAGGTGGCAGAAATTCAAAACAGTAGATGCTGCAGCTCTCGTTGCATAGGGAAGCCCGCCGGCACGCGAAGCCGTCAAGTACTGGTAGGGATTATTCCAAGTAGCAGAATAGAGTACTTGAGCATGTATACAAGCTGCGCGAGGCTGCTGATGTACATTGCGAAAGTGCGGTGCAGGGATCGGCTGCTGTCTGCAAGCAAACCTCGCCGTGGCATCTGTTACACGCACCCGACCAGATCTCAATTGCTATAGTTACGTAACATCATGGAACCTGAAGATATTGGGCTTACCTACGGACTTGACAAAGATCTCTCCGAAATACTTCCGCACGTGTCGATCCGCGCGAGATTTGGCACTTTGCGTGCTCAGCCAGCGCACGCAAGGCTATTCTTGATCTTCTAGCTCTAATCAGACCCACATGATCGCGCAAGTGGCCACTCATGGTCCCTGACAAGTGCCGCCAAGGCGAGCAGCAGTCTGGAACCCTGGTCATGTGAGTCCCTGCGCAGCTGCCACGTGGGCTGGCAATATCCAGCGCAGCAAACCGCATAACGTAAGGCACCCACAATCGAGCATTGGCAGCCTCTAATACTGCACTCATTGAGTATTTTGAAGCCTGACATTACATGTCGGTTCAAACTTTGAACCGAGTCAAGAGCCGTGCTGAACTTGACCAACTCCCAGAGAGCCTGGCAACTCAGTCCGACTCAACAGGCTGTTTTGCTCAAATCAATGGCTCATGCTAACGGGAAATATGTGGCTTGGGCTTCAGCCTGGAACAGACCTTTTCCGCAAGTGATCCGAACTGCTGAAATACGTTATTTCAGCTGAAGCCCAACCATGGCAGCAGCAGCAGCAGGAGCTCTGCCGATCTATCCAAGGCAAGCAGCAGTTTCTGCCTAATTTATCCAAAATATAAGAATTACCCTTTCCGGCCGCAAGGTCTTTGGGACGTGCTTGGTGGCTTAAATTAATTGAAGACAAGCAGCAGTCTCTGCCAAGTCATCCAAGGCCAGCAGCAATTGTGAGTGTTGCATTTAGGGTGTTTACTGGTCAAGTCCGAGGTGCCAATGTACATGCACCACTTGCAGTCGGCCACAATTGGGCCTCAAACGAAAGCGGTGATCTGATCTGAATTCATGCTGTGCTTTGCCTTCAAGTCTCAGTGGCTGCATGCACCTGCGGCCGCCGCTGCTGCTGTTTGTTGGGCTGAAACTGCTGCCAAGTTGTCGTTTGGTCCTTCAAATAACAACACTGCTGTGGTTTGCAGATCTAGATCGGTTCGGTGAGCATGGGTTCCAAGAATATGTGGATCATTGCCAGACTGTCCCTGAACCCTGCAACAAGTGCACTATTGCTGCTGCTGCTGTAAAGGAGGCATACAGTTAGTGCCAATTGCGCCACCAATGCCAAACAGATACGCCGACTGGTCGACGATTGGACCATCAAAAGAAGCCTGCACTCAGAAGGCAACAAAACCCGCCGCCGCTGCCGCCGCTGCTGCTGCTGCTGTTTGTCAACGCTGGCTCGTGTGGCTCTGGCTCGCATGTGGCAACATCAAACAGTAGAAACTCAACAGCTGTACATAAGCCCCCCTCAAATTGCTGCGCAGCATTCTTGCCAGCGCTGTGGGCGGTGTAAGACACAATCCACTGCAGCTCTCCATGATAACGCACATATGTATATACAATGCAAACATCAGCATCACTGCTGTTGTTGGCCAGGGCTATTCCTGGTGCTGGCAACACGTAAGTACGCGTGGAGCGTCTGGGAACTGACACTGTTTGAAACAATTGCGCGTGTGTGATGCTCTGCAGATTGAGGGCCTGAAAACCAGCAGCGACCCTGTGTTTCACTTCACTTCAGGTAAACTGGTGGTGCGGTTGATGGCTTTGATGTGTCAGCATCAGAGCCTGTCAGAGCTTTGTCATGAGCAGCCCAAGACTCCTTTGGGGGGTGGCGACCCCCATGCATGACCGCAGCTCTTGCCAGCGCATCTAACCTGTTGCATGGCTCGATATTTTCACAACAGCAAAGCGCCTTTCAGGCAGTAAGAACACCAGGTCCTGGCCCGAAGAGCATACTGATTATTATGATCCCGTCTTGCGTTTGGAAGAATGTGCTTGCATGCTGCGCCCTCACAACCAGCAGCACGCTGTCAGCTTACAAGACCTATGAAACAGCTGCTGCCTATGCTGCTGCTGCCAATAGCTCTGTGAATGCTGCTCAACAGCAAGGCACCTTTCAAGCAGCAGCAACACCAGGTCCTGACCGCAAGAGCATACAGATGATCAAGGCTCCCGTTCTGCGTTCAACGCCGCAGCTGCTCAATGCAAACTGCAACATGTGCTGCCGCCCGGTGACCGACAGCTGGGAGGCATCTGCTTGAACGAACTACCCACCTGCTGTAGCATCTGCGATGTTCAAGCATCTGCGTTATGTGTATGTACGCTTGCGTTATTATGAGCAGTAGCTAAAACTGTGTGACTGTTTGGTTCAATGCTGGCTGTGTACACTACTGCATGTGACACCTCGCCGCAGCCAACGCCTTCTCTTGCACAGACACCCACGCTCAGGCTTTCATCTAACCGTAAGGGGTAGAGGTAAGCATTCGCTAGCTGCTGTTATGGGCCAAGGGCCGTTTTGTAGGCTTCTTCTAGTATAAACGAAATGCGCGCCTTGGCGTCGGCAGAGCAACATCCAGGACAGCATGTCGAGTCTAACACAGCATAAGTTGTATTGCGTGTACAGGTGATGACTTCCTGACACGGCCTGCTACACACTTAGGCAACGTGACCCTTGCTCATCATGGGGAACGAGACAGTCGTAGCGTACCCCGTGGTGTATAGCATCTCTTCATGCTTGTTATGTATAACCCCTGCGTAGTAAAACTGTCAGAAGTGAGCGAAGCACATGCATGCCTGCCTGGTGACCGCCCTTTCGCTGGATTTTCAAAGATACGTTACTTCACCGTATCCAGGGGCAATCTGCATGTAGACAGCCTCACTTGCCGTACAGCTACGCTCAAACTATCAATCAAAAGCCAGTTTATCGCTGCAGTCGTCTGCCAAAATCTTTCCCGCCGTGCCCTGAAGTTTGTTGTGCCGTGCGCGCTCAGTCCACAAGTATAAAATGCGCGTTTACAGCCATGCAGCATGCCCCAAACGATGACTTCTGGCATCATAATCCGGATGCGTGGCTGTACAAGAGAGATCCCCTGTTCTACCAGAGCGAAGAATTCCTGATGTTCTATCACAAAGTCCTGCCCTGCCCGCACGTAAGCACTTTTTCGCCGTCTCTTGCAATTTGCTATCAAAGTATATGTGCTTCTGGACCCAAAAGCAGCACTACGAGGCACTAAGCACGCGCGCAGAGGAAAATGCAGGCCTGCTGCTAGCTGGCATCGCTTTATGTTGTCTGCTGAAGATATTTGCGACTATTTTCCGGTTATCACTCCTGTACCTGGGACCTATCGCAACTCAACCGCGCAAATTGTCCCAATACGCCTTGATTCGGCAGCTTCCGCTTTGGCAAATTTGCATGAGGTACAGTATGTGCATCAGCCAAGCGACCACTAGTATGATACAGTCATGGTTGAGTCAACCACAGTGTGATTACTAATCTCTATTGATTGAGTACATGACCAATCCTTTATGGTTCGTTATGAATCCCAGGGCTGCACTGGGAAGTAAGCAGAGCTGTAGTCACACGTGGCTGCCAAGACACCACACGGAAGTGCGACCATGTGGCTTGCAGTACTCCCCCCCCCCCCCTCGCCCCCCGTCTCTGGAGAACCCTAAACACCACAGAGCCTCATCCAAGCGACCAACCCACTACAAACATAACCTGAACCTGCTGCTGCTGCTCCAGCAGCAGTCCAATGCTTAACCCCTGCCGCTACTTGTGGTGTATAGCAGACCTGTACACAGAATCAATTGCTGTTATGTATGCTGGGGTGGTGATGATGTGCCTTACATGAGCAGTACTGAGCTATACTGCTGCTGCCGCCACAGGTTACGGCCCACTATGATTTGGCTAGCTAATGCTGTTCAAAATAATCGGCCATTACTTGTTTGTTGCAGATGCACCGCTGCTGCACTCAATTTTATCACAAAGCCAGCTGACACTGGCCATGACACACGCTGCCGACGCTGCCGCTGCAGCTGATGCTGCCGCTGCTGCTGCCGCTGCCGCTGATGCTGCTGCTGTTGCCGCAGGTCATGCCTCATAATGGGCAAGAGTGCCCGTTGGCATATCACACGAATGATCTGTGCAGTAATCTGGCAAAAGCATCACTTGACCATAAAATATATTCGCAAAATAGCACACAGGTTATACACAGCTGATGTTACTGCTGGTGCTGATGCATTATGTGTCTTGATCGCTGCTGCTGCTGCTGCTGCTGCCACAGGTTATGCCACATAATTGGCAAGAGTGCCCGTGGACGCACCTTGGTGAACGTGCCGGGCGTCGAGATTTGCGGAAGTTTCAGTATTCGTCCCAATTATGCAGCAGCGTACAACAGGGCGTGGAGTGTCCAAAAGGCGATGCTTGCGACAAGGCACATAACATATTTGAGAGCTGGCTACACCCAGAACTGTAAGTGCCGGGGTTGTTTATTTTAGCTTTTTCTTGTTTTACAACGCCACGCATGGCTAGATTATTGCGCGTTTTTATGTAAAGGGGTAAATTTATTGTCAGTTGGCTGCTGCTTGCGGTTCTGAATGGTTTCAAGTCTGCAGCTGTGTATAGCAGGGAATGGAGTGTCCAAAAGGTGATGCTTGTGGCAAGGCACAGAACATATGTCAAAGTTGACTACACCCAGAATTGTAAGTGCCAGGGTAGTCTAAAGAAGATATAAACATCAATTGCGCGTGTTTGTTTTCTGGGGGGTGTGATTGTTGTTGTCTGCTCTTATGGGCTCTAGGATCGCTGCTGCTGCTGCTTCCGCTGGTGCGCGGGGCAATGATCTGACAACACTGCTGCTGCTGCTGCCACAGGTTCCGCACTCAGCGGTGTGGTGCTGGCGGCACCTGCTTACGTAAGATTTGCTTTTTTGCGCATTCACAAGCGCAACTCAGGAAGCCAGCCAAGATCATATGGTCTAAGCCGGCAGCAGCAGTGGCAAGGCCGGCAGCAGCAGCAGAGGATGATCTGAAGGAGGAGAAAGATGATAGCTTTGCTGCTGCTGCTGCTGGCAGCAGCGATAGTGGTTATGAAACCCCAGATCAGCAGCAGCAGCAGCAGTACAAGGGTGTGGCAGCAGCAGCAGCAGCATGCAGTGCTGCCATGGACACTCTAAGCATGGATGACATGTTACAAGCGTTGCATAAGCTGGCTTCAAATAACATTGCTGCTGGCAGCAGTCCAGACTCAGCAGCAGCAGCAGCAGAGGCAGCAGCAGCACAAAAGCAGGCTGGATCAAATGCTTGCCAGCCTCTAGATGCCCCAACCATCAAACCTAATGGCACTGCTGCTGCTGCTGGTGGCAGCAGCAGCAGCAGCAGCAGTACGCCAGGGCAGAGGCACAGGGGCACACCCTCACCTAACGGCGGTTCTGCTGCTGCTGCTGCTGGGGCCCAGCAGCAGCAGCAGCAGCCACACAGGCGTCTAAGCCTGCAACAGGCAATCCAAATGCAGCAGCAAATGCAACTGCGGCAGCAGCAGCAGCAGCAGGCTTTGATCTTGCAGCAGCAGCAGCAGCAGCAGCAGCAGCAGCTGGATCATTCAGTGTTTGTCCCGTTTGGCCGAGCATCATTCGATCATGTGGCGAGGCAAAACAGCTTGGATCTGCAGAGAGCATTCAGCACTGCCGCTGCTGCTGCTGCTGCTGCTGCCGCTGCCGCTAGGCCCCCAGCATTGGCAGCAGCAGCAGCAAATGGGCGGACTTCGGTTGATCTTATATCCAGGCAGGTCAGCATGGAAAGGCAACGGTCGTTTGGAATGCCAGCAGCAGCAGCAGCAGCAGCAGCCAACATGACACCAAGTCACTCTAGCCCGGCGGCAGCCGCAGCAGCGCTGCCCCCACTGCTGCCACCAGCAGCAGCAGGCGTCAACAGCAGGCCAGCATTGGACATGCAGGCGCTACTGCAGCAACAGCAGCAGCAGTGTATTGAGTTGCAGCTGCTGCAGCAGCAGCTGTTAGGGCAGTCTACAGCCTATGCTGCTGCTGGCAGCAGCATGGCGGCGGCAGCAGCAGCAGCAGCGCAGCGTGGATCATTGGATCTGAGCTCTTTGAGTAGTAACAGTTACGCTGGTGTGAACACTTTCAGCAGTTTGGGCAGTCATAGCACATATAACATGTTAGATGTTACAAATCTGAGCCGGGCGACAAGTAACATGTCAAATAACATAACTCCTGAGGACGCAATGACGTTGCTAACAAGTTTGCAGCAACTGGGATACGGGCAGCCCCCAAGCAGCAATCAAGCGCAGTGGTGGCCATGAAGAGTTGAGTGTGTTGCTGCTGCTGCTGCTGCTGCTGATACCGGCAGCAGCAGCAGTTGCAGCCACAGTGTGCTGTTAGCATCGTCGAGCAGAGTCTGTGGCGTGTTGGTTTGCCTATTCAGGGTAACCGTATGTCGGTAGTCTGGCCATGGTGAAGTGATGATTGATTGCTGCTGCCGCTGCTGCTGCTGATACCGGCAGCAGCAGCAGCAGCAGTCGCAGCCACAGTTGCTGATAGCGTCGTGAAGCAAAATCTGTGGCAATGTGGCTTGTATATTGAAGAAGCAAACGCATTTAGTGCAGGCCTGGTCGTGAAACATGTCGAGTTTTCTGCTGCTGCTGCTGCTGCGGCAGATATTGGCAGCGGCAGCGGCAGCGAAAGTGCGACAGCATTTTGTAGTGAATCTGTTTGAGGTGTTCGTGGTTCAGGGCAGGGCGTGTTTGTAGTCGCCATGACACATATGGCATTCTGTGAGCTAGTGCATTGCAGTCCGTCGCTGCTGCTGCTGATGCGGCGGCGGCGGCGGCTCGGCATCAGCCTTATGTGTTGGCAGCAACAGCTGACTGTGCGGTTTTGCAGAGGCGTGTTTTGCAGAGCTACATACCGCGCAGCATTTGATCGCAATGTTCCTTACATTGTAGAATTGAGTGAGTTGTTGCTGCTGCTGCTGATACTGGCAGCAGCTGCTGCTGTACTGGCAGGGTCTGTTTGGAGTTTGTCATGATACTGATGGCAATTCGTGAGCTGCTGCAGTCATTTCTGTTGCTGCCGCTGCTGCTGCTAGTAGAGCCGTGTGGTTTTGCAGAGGGGTGGGTTTTCTGATCAAATGCATAGCCTGATTCACAGCCCCAATGCTAGCTATGATCAAATCATGGAGTGTACTGTTGCTGCTGCTGCCGCAGCCCGTGCTGCTGATAGTGGCAGCAGCCGCTGTTGATACCGGCAGGGTGTGTTTGAAGTTTGTCATGATACTGATGGCATCCTGTAGATGAAGCAACGCTTTTCATCGCTGCTGCTGCTGCTGCTGCTGTTGGTAGTGAGACCTTGCGGTTTTGCAGAGGGGTAGGTTTTCTCAAAACCCGAAAAAGTGCCTAGGGGGTGATACACAACCCGGATGCTAGTTGCGATCTAAAAATGGAGTGTAATGTTGTTGCTGCTGCCGCAGCCCGTGCTGCCGATACTTGCAGTAGCTGCTGTTATGGCTTTCACTTGCTGTCACAGCGTCCTCCTATGTGTTGTACGGCTACAGAGTGGCAGATTCAAGCGGCCACTGCTGCTGCTGCTGCAGCTGATGCTGGCAGCAGCCGCTGATACTGGCAGTTACTTGCGGTCAGTGATAGGGAGTGTCTTCATATGTGTCGTACATCTACAAAGTGGCAGATACACACAGCCACTGCTGATGCTAGCAGCAGCCGCTGCTGATCTGGCACTTACTTGCTGTCTGTGATGGGGGGTGGTCCAATGTTTTGTACATCTACATAGTGGCAGATCCACATTGTTCTGCTACTGCTGTTGCTGATGATACTGGCAGGGTGGGGTCTGCAGTCGCTATGAAACAGGTGGCATTCTGTGAGCTGGTGCAATCGTTTTGATTTTCCAGGGACGTATGTACGATAGTGTAGGATCCGACTGCACTCGTCCGGCTGGCGGCGGCAGCAGCAGCAGCAGTCTGAGTGACATAGGTTCAATTGTCGCGACAGTTTGTGTGATCTATAGCACACCACCATTGCAGCATACAGTGCATGGCTGTAACAGTATTTCTGGCGTGGGATGTTTTCGATTTGGTTACTTTTCTGTGCAAGTCTGCAGCTGGATTCTGTGTGTTGCTGTAGTTATGACCGCTGATCAGGCTGGCAGCAGCAGCAGTAGTAGTGGTACAGTCGACAGCAGCAGCGGCGGCAGCAGCAGTAGCAGCGGCGGTGGCAGCAACAGTGCTGGCGGCAGCAGCAGCAGTAGTAGTGGTACAGTCGACAGCAGCGGCGGCAGCAGCAGTAGCAGCGGCGGTGGCAGCAACAGTGCTGGCGGCAGCAGCAGCAGTAGCAGCAGTAGTGCAGTCCATGTATGCTTCTGCTGTGTGCTGTATGAGGGTTGGTTCTATGAGTGCGATGTTGTCAGCCTGGGGCTCATTGTATGCAGCAGCAGCAGCGGCAGCAGCAGCAGCAGCAGCGGCAGCAGCAGTAGCAGCAGCGGCAGCAGCGGCAGCACTGGTGGATATTGCTGGGTAAACTCTTAGTCACCAGGGTTTGATATTTAGCTTTATCGTTGATTTGATTGTTGCTTGTGAGTTTGCAAGAGTAGGTTTCTGCTTTCATAGGGCGGGGGGTTCGCCTTGCTGGACAGCGGCATCTTGTTGGCCAGCAGCAGCAGCAGCAGCAGCAGCAGCAGCAGCAGCAGCAGCAGCACTGACTCATCCTGCAAGGTGTGGTGTGCTACGGGGAACTTGATATTTTGGCTGTTACATCTGCAGTCTATGTTGGGTGTTGGAACTTCGGTGTATTTGATGGGAAGCTTCGTGTGAGTTCGTGCGTGTGGTTCTGTTGCGTGTCTACTTGCTACTGCGATATGATGCTGCCATATGTTGTGCACACACACATTGTGCATTTCAGGTCCCAGAGGCTGCAGTAGCAGCAGTGGGGGCAGCACTTTTCTGAGACTTTTTTTTGCATGCAAATGCTGTTCTGCCACCATTGCACCAGGACTGAAAAGGGCAGGGGGCAGGGTTTTGCTCAGAGCACTGCATATTGGTGCGCCACTATGAACCCCCCATTTGGATATCGGCTGTGCATGCACTGTGTTCTACTGTGTGAATAGTCTTTTAACTGTGTTTTTTGCCTGTGCATGCCTGATCAAGGCCTGATCCTGGAGGCTGCAGTAGCAGCAGCAGTAGAGGCAGCACTTCCTGAGCCTTATTTCACATGCAAGTGGGGCTTACCCATCATTGCGCACAGGACTGAAACGGGAGGCAGGGGGGAATGGCAGGGAGCTGCTCAGCACTTTCCACAGACTTCAAAACACTGCCCAGCCGCTGAAGTTTTGGTCTGGGTTTCAGGCCTAGCAACGGCACCAAGTATTGCATCGGCAGCAGCAGCAGCGGCGGCGATCTGGAACCTGAATTGTGCACACGGGGTTTAACGGGTACAACCTGGATCTGCAGGGTCAGGGAGGAGTGTTACAACTTGTTACTTTTTGTTACTTTTCAAGTCATGAGGTACCCGAGCGTTAGTAACTTCCGGCTATTGCCCATCATTTTGCAGATGTGCCTGCATCAATAACTGTCATCCATGACTTTGATTCCACTTGTGACGAGCTGTGTGCATGCTTTTTGCCTGGGCATGCCGGTGTACACTCCACTGCTTGTTTAGAGTTACCGTCTGTACTTTTTTTCAAAGTCTGCGAGCATGCAGACCTCTGTGCGGTTGGGTTGTGATGTTTGCACCGACATGAAGGAATGCCTTGCACTCGTTGATTGTTCTGCGTCCTTGCTGGAATTGCGTGTAATAGTGAAGATGGTGTTGCTTTAGTTGTTCAAATTGGCCTGATCTTGTGTTAGTAGTGCTTCCATGTCATCACTGCTAGGGGGGACGGGCAGGTTTCGGTTCGGTTTGTTACATGGGAGAGCTACTTCGCTCATGAAGCCACGCTACAGGGCCACCCCCGCCGATACACGTGACCTGGCATCCAAGACCAGTGATGCCACCTCATGCAAACTCCACAACGGCACAACAAGGGGGCAAGCTTCCATGTGACGCTTGTCTGTGCCCAGCTATGTACCCTAAACCCTAAACTAGCTGTGCATGCACGGTGTGGTCAGCTTTGTTACTGTGCCTTTCTGACTGTTTTTTTTTCAGATCTGTAAGCATGTCTAATCAAGGCCTAAGGGTTATTGCACCCGTGTGCGTGTGGGGCTGTGGCACACCACAACATTGCCACCCGGTTGTTACAGACTGTTTGAGGTTTGTGTGGAAAGTATAGAATACGTATGCACGAGGGCATGTTTGCGGGATTTCGATCTGTTGTGGCAGAGATCCATTGAGGAACACATTTCAGGTCCGACCTATGATAGGTGTGCTGGTGTTATTTCACTTTCGCTGCCTTTGCTGTCTGCCTTTATGAGGTCTGTTCGATTGCACTCGTGTGCGCGTGGGGCTGTGGCACACCACAACATTGCAAGCCCGATCTCAGCCAGAAGTAGTATACCATGCTGCCATGCTGTTGCTGACGTTTGGCCGCTTTTGAACACTGTTTCGGGTTTTGTGAATGTAATAGATTGCACGAGAGTTGAGTTCGCAGTCCCGAGGATCACATTTCTAGGTACTGGGTGTGCTTGCATTGTTTTCATTTCGTGTTGTTTCCTGTATGCATGCCTAAGGCTTCTGAAGCCTTGAATCAAAGAAGCTCTGTATGTTTGCACTCGTGTGCGTGTGGGGCTGTGGCACACAACAACATTTCCAGCCCGTTGTTACGAACTGTTTCGAGTTTTGAGTACAATAGTATGTACGAGAGTTGTGTTCGCAGGATTCTGATTTGTTGTGCCAGAGATCCATTCAGGATCTCATTTCAGGTCATAGGTGTGCTTGCATTGTTTTCTTCACGTGTTCTTTGCCTGTATGCATGATTGCTGGAGCCTGTTTCAACGTACTCCTGCGCGTGTGGGGCTGTGGCACACCACAACATTGCCAGCCTAGTGTCAGCCCGGAATGACATAAAGTGCCATGCTGTCGTGCTGTTGCTTACGGGTGCATGCTTCTGAACAGTGTTTTGTGTTTGATGGTTTATAAGTACGCATGAGAGTCGAAAGTTTGCAAGATCAAACCAGCTCTAATGGGCTGTGCTGGAGATCCATTCAGGTTACGAGTTTGAGGTATAGGGTGTGCTTGCATTGCTTCCTTTTTGTGTTGTTTGCCTGTTTGCATGCTTGAAAGCTACTGTATCAGAAACCTCAACCTAGGCCTAGTTTGGCTCTGACCACCTCTGTCAAGGCTCTGACCACCTCAACCTGGCCTAGTCTGCGATCAATGCGAAGGGTACCATATACAGGTACCAACATCCTATGGGTCGTTCGCTGGGTTGCTGGCTAGTGCCGGGGAAGATTCCAACTCACATGGTATTGGCATTGGTATTGGCATTAGTATGCATGAGTCAGACTCTGTTAGATTGCATCTGTCTGCATGTCGGGCTGTGTCACACCCAAACATTGCTAGCCCTGTTTCCTGCTGCCAGAAATAGCATACCATATTGGCGCACATGCGCCGGTTTCCTATGTGTCTAAGTGCAGTTTGTTCAATCCTGTACCTGGCGCAGATTTGCAGTGTCGTGCTTACTGCTGTGCCTGATGAGTCCACCCTGTTTGTGAGATTTGTGGTTTCTGTCTCTATGCATGCTTGATGAGGGTCTTTTTGTTGTGGAATATATGCATATTGGATGCTGGCACACCACACCGCGACATTGCCAGGTTTTGGTGGTTCCGCATTTAGCTGCCAGAGTAGCCTACTCGCTAGTGCCGTGCAGACTGCGCCTCCGTTTCTGCGTATGCTTGTGGTATGTTGTAGCAACACTGATTGGTTCTTTATGCTTGTGGTATGTTGTAGCAACATTGATTGGTTCTTCTTGTATGTATTATACTGTGTGTAATCCTTTGCTGTGCTGACTGTCGTGCTACATTACTTGTGTGGTAACTGCCTGTTTGAATGTGTTCGCCGAAGAAGGAAGTTCCCGGACGTCACGTGTGGTTTGGAGGTTCACAAACAGACCGTCAGTGTGTTATTAAACCTGTTAGTCAACATAATGAAGTAACCCTGCTACCGGCCTGCTACTACATATGACTGTGCTTGCTACATGCATGCAAAGAGATGCAATGGTGAGTCAAGTATGCTGCTGCTGGATAACGCGCTTCGTGTTGTGCTGTCAGATCGTGCTAGATTGTGTTTGGGCTGCGTCATAGAACACCAGCAGATCCCCTCCATATACGATATACGACTGTGCTGCAATCTTTGGCTGCAAATATGGTGTTGGCCTGAGCTGTGTGGGTTGCATCTGCAGCTCTGGATCTACTGCTGACGTGTATTCTGCTGCGCTGCAGCAAATTTGGTTACTGCTGTACCAGTTGTCATCTGTTTTGGGTTCCGGGCTTAGACAGTTGCAGTGTGCTGTCAGATCGTGCTTCATCGTGCCAGATCATGCTTGGGCTGCGTTGTAGAACACCAACTTCTCCGTATACAAGTTGTGTTCCTAATTCAGGGCTGCAGATATGTTGTTGGCCTGAGCTGTGTGGGTTGCATCTGCAGCTCTGGACCTACTGCTGCCGTTTACTCTGCTGCGCTGCAGCAAATCTGGTTACTGCTGTACCAGTTGTCATCTGTTTTGGGTTCCCGGCTTAGACCGTCTGCAACGGTTGCAGTGTGCTGTCAGATCCTGCTTGATTGTGCCAGATCATGCTTGGGCTGTGTCGTAGAACACCAACTTCTCCGTGTACGAGTGGTGTTCCTAATTCAGGGCTGCAGATATGTTGTTGGCCTGAGCTGTGTGGGTTGCATCTGCAGCTCTGGATCTACAGCTGACGTGTATTCTGCTGCTCTGCAGCGAATCTGATTACTGCTGTGCCAGTTGTCGACCGCCTAGGGTTTTGGATGCAACCCGGGGCTTCAGATAGTTGATGTATCTGGACACTTGTTGTGTTGGTTGCCGACCTGAGTTTTGTGATCCGGCTCTGCGACTCTGCAGCTGCCACTGCTGCCAGGAATGTGAGGTGCTGCTGCCAGGTGTGGTGCGCTACAGCATTTTCAATCTGGGGTTCTGGGTGCAACCCGGGGCTTCACAAAGTAGTTGATATATCTAGACATACGAAGTGCAGATCATTGAACTGGGTTTTGTGATCGGATCAATGGGTTTGCTGCTGTGCTGCTGCCACTGCTGCCATGACTGTGCGGAGCTGCTGCCAGGTGTGGGGCCCAAGTTTTGAGCCAAACTTTTGATTGTTAGTTTCGCTTGGAGGCTTTTAGGCGGTGCCGTGTCTAAACGAGTCTTCCAAAGTACTACTAACAAGAACTTCAGTTCATGTTGGTAGCAGTAACATCACTGATAGGTAATTTACATTTAAAAGTTGACGGCAGGAGTTTTGTGTGTCCCCCAGTATTGCACTACTGTGCATATGGGTGCCTGTGTGGAGTTCTGAAAGTGTGTGTGTGTGTGTGTGTGTGTGTGTGTGTGGTGGGGTGGGGGGGGGGGGGGGGGGGGGGGGGGGGGGGGGGGGGGGGGGGGGGGCGGGGTGGGGGTTGGAATATTAGGATAGTCTTTTGGTTCGTTACCCCGAACAGTGGTA
>NSMO01000091.1:0-73654 GCA_002588565.1 Coelastrella sp. UTEX B 3026
TTGCATAAGCAGCAGTAATATCTGCAGGAACATTGCAGCTTGAGCAATTGGATGGCTCAATGCCGTGAGGATAGCTTCAGAGCAGCAGCCTGGGGCAGAGGCTCGGCCCGGGGCTGGGTTGTGCTGCACAGTGCAGTGAGGCATGGAAGGGTTGTGCTCGTGCAGCAGAATCTTATCAGCAGAAAATGCAGTGAAGCATTTTGTTGAGAGCAAGCCTATAATTCGTTGCGCGCAAGCCTATGGCAGTAGCAGGCTTTGTCATAGGCGCTCATAAATTATACTTGATCAGCCTGCTAAGAGCGCATTCAAACAGCATATTCTTACTGCTGTCACAACGGGCCTGCGATGCCAACAGCAGTGAAACCCTTTGTCCAGCCTGGGTTGTCATTGATTGCGAACTGATGCCACATTGTCTTTGCCTCAGTGCACTTGCAACGTTCGTGGCAGCAGCTGTTCAATAGTATTGGTGGGTCGGCTATCCAGTGTCATTCATCAAAATTGTGTGCAGGCAATGCCACCAAGATCATGCAGCAAGAACAGTCAGGTCATCCAGTGTCATAAATGTAAATGCTGCCAGTCAGTCATAGCCATACGGCCGCCGCCAGATGTTTCACAGGCGATTGTGACCATAGCCTGAGTTCAGTGATCATTCCAGTGCGTCTGCGCAGGCGATCGAGGCCATCAGGCACTTGAAAGGGTGGAATCTAGCATACATTGAGTATTTCTTTTGAACAGAGTTGTGTATCATGTTTGCAACGTTTGTGGCACGGTGCAACGTAAAGCTTGACAGGCACTTGCTGACATTGACCAGCAGATTCGCGACCGCCTGCTACCTGCGTCGTGCCCTGCAGCCTCCCGCAACACTGAAGGCCGACGATTTAGCATCGCAACAGCAACAACTGAATTACCGCGTTCACCGTCGACCTCGCCAGCTGCAGTGCTGGCCCAGTGGGTTGATCAGGACATACTTCCGCACGCACACGGCTATAACTTGCAGGTACGTAGACACAACAGTCAATTCTGGAACCTACTGCTGCTGCAGCCGAGCTGATGCGTGCTTCACTGCGCAAGCTGGGTGCAGTCAAAGATTGCAACACGCCTGTGTGCCCATGTGCTGAACGAGTTTGCAATGATCACGGACGCTGAAGCGGTTGTAAAATCTATTTTGTAATTTGCTTGCAGGCTTGTCCCCCCGCAGTGCTTGCTTGCGAGTCAGATCTCTTCCGAGACCAACCAGTCAACGCCGGCATACACGAAGCGTATACATACGCACAGTGCACGCCATGGCTGCCCGGATTGCCCCAAAGACCCAGGAGATGAATGGCAGCTTCAATCTGCTCTCCGGAGAACAGCAGATGTACACCTTTGAGTCTTTCGACATGGCTGTGAGTGTGTTCTGTTTGCACGTTGTGGGCAGGTGCCATAGCGTCTATACACCCTCTGGGCACTATAACATGCCGCAGAAGTTACAAACCTGCTCTTGGGCCACGGCTGAGTGCCGTTTTTTGAGGACTAGCTGCTGTTGGTGCAGCAGCTCATCAATCTGTTGGCATCTTCACCTAAGCCTCTGCATTTGCGCGCTTATCAGCTGTACTGCGGTTGTTGCTCGTAGCACCAGCCATCCAAACTTTGCTGAAGCCTTTGCCACAACTATGTAGTGCGGAGTGAACATGTACTGTATTTATTGTGAACAATGCAGGGCAAACCAGTCACTGGCGTTGTGACAGACAGGCGGCTCATCCTGCGTGCTACCAACGGGCTCTGTGACTTCCCCATGACGACGTTCAACATGTGTCTGTATGCAGAAGTCGACTCCAGCTATGCCATTGTGGATCTCAAGGTTCGATTAGTGACCAGTAGCTGTGGCACACAAGACGCATTTGCTGCATGAGTAGTGCTGTATTTGAATGGCATAGAGATGGTGCCCGTGATTGGGGTTTTGTTTCAATTTGTCAGTGATAGCAGTCATTCTGCTGTTTGCGCATAAGCTGGTGCTTCCTCCACAGTCCGCACTGCATCATATATAAGCCCACTCGAAGCGTCAAGCTCATAAACTTCCAGCATATATGCTTTTGGCTGCCAGGGTGCACTCTTCCCTGCAGGCCAACTTCAATGTACTCTAGGTTATCTATGTCTACAGCTGGGAGTATGAGCTTCTGATTACTCCATGTTGATAAGCTGCTTCTGTGTGATGCTCCTGCGTTGTGAGATGGCTTCATCTAAAACTCCTCAATTCTGCTTTCATAGTCTCACCCCCAGACATACCGCGGTTGCCCAGCACACGTTTTGCCTACACCTATTATACAAAGCCTGTATGCAGCTTAGATACACCGGCAGGTCTGGCAACATGCCACACATCATCGTGGTCCTGCTGTGCCATGTTTTGTTAACCACGTCATCGCTGATGTTCCCGCAGAATGTCAAGCCATATGTTGCCCAAGGCGGTGCTGCCAACTGCCTCCAGAGCATGTTTGACCTGAGGACCAAGTACCCCTACTTCTGCTGCTGCCTGCCAAAGCTGCTGCCGCATGGCATCAACCTGGGCTTCTCCAGGCCACCAGGTACGACGGCTACATGGCAACCCTGTGCCACAGTGAAAGGCTTGCAGATGTTGACGTTCAACACGTGTCTGTATATACCATCATAGTATATATACTATCATAATCATATATTCTTACAAACACAGGTAGTTGATGTTGATTTCCAAGTGCACTGCATTGCCCGGGGCTGCTCATGAGTTCAGCTTGATTGTCCCACATGGAGTGCCCTTGCACATGCCCTGGCTCATGACAAACAGGCACAGTGTATGCATGCCGTTTGAGGGTTTTTCCTGCAGTCTTATGACTCATGACGTGACGTCTTATGCAGGCATCAGCCAACATTCCGCACTCAAGTGGTGTCACACATGTAACAGCTGCATTGATGAATATATCTGTGTATTGCACAACTTTTCTGCCATAGCTCACGCCCTGATAATATCAGACATCATACAATATCCCCCCTACAATATCCCCCCTTCTCAACACCCACCTCACTGAGGATGACATCCATTTTTTGCCCCAGGTGACTACGTTCCCTTCTGGAGCTTCTGGCCGCTGTGGAGTGTTGGCACCGGCACCAGCTACCAGTCTGTGCGGCTGCAGCTGCGCCAGAATGATGCCATAGAGCTGCGCAAGCTTCTGGCTGGGCACCCGCAAGCCAAGGGACTCAAGTACACACACGTGAACAAGGACTGAATATGCAGGCCTCATTAAAGAGGGAAACGCATGCGATGCATGCAGTGAGGAGGGCCTCGTCATACGCGATGAGGAGTAGGTGTTGTGAGTATTCATTGAGCCAATTGGCAATTGCGAGGTTCTTTCCATTGGGTGATGATTGCATGGCTTGGCGCAATCAAGCGCAGGCATTCACGCATGAGCACACCGGCATGAGCAAGCAAGAGGTGTTGATTGTTGCAACCAAGAGAGGTGTTTTCAGAGGATTAGTAGACATGACTTCTACTACCTGTCAGGTTAAATTGCAGTGCACCTAGCAGGGCCTGGAAGGATCATATGCATCAGTAACAAGCTTAAAATTGAAGATAACGGTTGAACAGTGGAGATTGACTTATGGATTTTGGTTTTTCCATTCATTTTTTTGTATTTCTGATGACCTTTGAGATGTGGAAGATTTTGTGGAAGATTTTGCTAGCCATGATCAATGTAGTCGTTGTAATCGTGCATGTTTGCACAACTCATTTTCCCCATTATTGAAACTTGCCATGCAATCAACCAACAAGCAATTTCATGGTGGCCAGTAGAGCGACATGCTGCTGCTGCAGCAGCATGTCGCTCTACTGGCCACCATGAAATTGCTTGTTGGTTGATTGCATGGCAAGTTGGTGAAGCATTGTTGGTATTTTTGAACGTGTAGGATCACTTACATGACTGATGAAGCAGCAGCGGCTTTGTGTACTATAAACTGAAGCTACTCACCAGCCATGTATGGCTATGTAGCTCTATGGCCATCGGCCCCGCACCCCATTTTCAGAGGCAGAAACTCTATATGGTCGGATTTGTGATTGTGCCTGTGGATAGGATGCAAGAAACGTGGTTATCTTGCTGCATGTGGTGAACGCAAGCACATTGGTGCATCATCTGGAAGATAGACCGATTATCGTAGTAGGCTTGTGTGAGCACTTAGACAAAGGTCTATTGCCCAGTGGAATATTTGCCCCACAACAACATGGGTCTGCCAGCTTCCAAGTCCGCATCAAGCGATCAGCCCTCAGTGCACTTGCAACGTTCGTGGCACCAGCTATTCAACAGTATTGGTGGGTCGGCTATCCAGTGTCATTGATCAAAATGTGTGCAGGCAATGCCACCAAGATCATGCAGCAAAGACAGTCAGGTCATCCAGTGTCACAAATGTAAATGCTGCCAGTCAGTCATAGCCATACGGCCGCCGCCAGATGTTTCACAGGCGATTGTGACAACTCAGCCTGAGTTCAGTGATCATTCCAGTGCGTCTGCGCAGGCGATCCAGGCCATCAGGCACTTGAAAGGGTGGAATGCAGCATATATTGAGTATTTCTTTGGAACAGAGTTGTGTATCATGTTTGCAACGTTTGTGCTGGCACGGTGCAACGTAAAGCTTGACAGGCATTGCTGACTCAGCAGATGATCAACCCAGCAGATTCGCGACCGCCTGTACCTGCGTCGTGCCCTGCAGCTTCCCGCAACACTGAAGGCCGATGATTTAGCATCACAACAGCAACAACTGAATTACCGCGTTTACCGTCGAGCTCGCCAGCTGCAGTGCTGGCCCAGTGGGTTGATCAGGAAATACTTCCGCACGCACACGGCTATAACTTGCAGGTACGTAGACACAACAGTCAATAACGAAACCTACTGCTGCTGCAGCCAAGTTGATGCGTGCTTCAGTGCGCAAGCTGGGTGCAGTCAAAGATTGCAACACGCCTGTGTGCCCATGTTCTGACCGAGTTTGCAATGATCACGGACGCTGAAGCGGATGTAAAATCTGTTATGTAATTTGCTTGCAGGCTTGTCCCCCCCGCAGTGCTTGCTTGCGGGTCAGAGAGATCTCTTCCGAGACCAACCAGTCAACGCCGGCATACACGAAGCTATACATACGCACAGTGCACGCCATGGCTGCACGGACTGCCCCAAAGACCCAGGAGATGAATGGCAGCTTCAATCTGATCTCCGAAGAACAGCAGATGTACACCTTTGAGTCTTTCGACATGGCTGTAAGTTTGTTTATCTGTTTGCACGTTGTGGGCAGATGCTGTATAACGTCGATCACCTTCTGGCTACTGCACTACTATATCATTTTGCAGACCTGCTGTTCAACTACGGCTGAGTGCCGTGTTTCGAGGACTTGCTGCTGTGCGCTGCAGTATCTCATCAGTATGTTGGCATCTTTACCTGAGCCTGCACATTAGCATTTGCGTGCGTCTCGGCTCTACTGCGGTTATTGTACGTGGCAACAGCGATCCACACTTGGCTGAGGCCTTTGCAACAACTGTGTAGTGCGAAGCGGACATGTACTGTTCTTTGGTTTCAACAATGCAGGGCAAACCAGTTACTGGTGTTGTGACAGACAGGCGGCTCATTCTGCGTGCTACCAACGGGCTCTGTGACTTCCCCATGACGACGTTCAACATGTGTCTGTATGCAGAAGTCGACTCCAGCTATGCCATCGTGGATCTCAAGGTTCGCTTATTGAGCGGTAGCTGTGGCACACAAGACGAACTGGCTGCATATGTACACTTGGGGTTTACTTTCAACTCAGTTGAACTAGTAGTTGAAGCAGTCATCTAGTTGCTTGCGCATACGCTGGTGACTCCTCCTACAGCCCGCACTGCATTATATATATGCACAAGCAATGCTTCGAGCTCAAATAGGGCACCGGTGGTACCACTTCTGTGGGTTGACCTGCTATTGCCGGCATTTCTAGATCAGTAGAGCAATCATCCAGACTTGCAGCGTATCCAGTATCAGCTGCTGACCACTCCATGTTGATGAGTTGCCTCTGTGTGATGCTCCTGTGTTGTGTGACAATGTTTTATGTGACGGCTTCAGCAAAGTCCTTAACCCTGCTTTCATGGTATCACCCCATCACCTGGCAGTTGACTTGCCATGTTGCTCAGCACACGTACCGCCTCAGATGGCACCTAGCAGGTGGATCGTATGCTGGCAGCTCTGGCAACAGGCCACACATCATCCTGATCCTGCTGTGCCATGTTTTGTTAACCACGTCATCGCTGATGTTCCCGCAGAATGTCAAGCCATATGTTGCCCAAGGCGGTGCTGCCAACTGCCTTCAGAGCATGTTTGACCTGCGGACCAAGTACCCCTACTTCTGCTGCTGCCTGCCAAAGCTGCTGCCGCATGGCATCAACCTGGGCTTCTCTAGGCCACCAGGTATGACGGCTACATGGCAACCCTGTGCCACAGTGAAAGGCTTTCACATGTTGACGTTCAACATGTGTTTGAATGTAGATAGAAAACTGAGAAGAATAGCTTGTTGATGATTTCAAAGTGCATGGGCTGCACATAGGTTCTGCTTGATTGTCCCACCGGGAGCGCCCTTGCACATGTACTGTCGCATGACAAACAGGCACAGTGAAAGCCTGCCATCTGAGGTTTTGTTTGCAGTCTCATGAATGTCTCGTGCACACACTAGCCAACAATGCGCACTGTCATACTGCCACACATGTAGCATCTGCAATGATGACTGCAATTGCTGTATAGAGTAACATTGCTACTGTAGCCCAGGCTATCGGACATCTTATAGTCCCAATTTTTTACAATTGATCAATTGAACTTGAAAATTCGGTTAAACCACTGTCTGCCTGCTCAAAATCCACCTCAACATCCGCCGGCCGTATTTGTTCCCAGGTGACTACGTACCCTTCTGGAGCTTCTGGCCGCTGTGGAGTGTCGGCACCGGCACCAGCTACCAGTCTGTGCGGCTGCAGCTGCGCCAGAATGATGCCATAGAGCTGCGCAAGCTGCTGGCCGGGCACCCGCAAGCCAAGGGACTCAAGTACACGCACGTGAACAAGGACTGAAGATGCAGGCCTCATTTAAGAGGGAAGCGCATGCGATGCATGCATTGAGGAGGGCCTCGTCATATGCGATGAGGAGTAGGTGTTGTGAGTATTCATTGAGCCAATTGGCAACTGCGAGGTTTTTTTCCATTGGGTGATATTTTGATGGCTTGGCGCAATCAAGCGCAGGCATTCACGCATGAGCACACCGGCACGAGCAAGCAAGAGGTGTTGATTGTTGCATGAAAGAGGTGTTTTCAGAATATTGTAGACATGACTTCTACTACTTGTCAAGCTGAGTTGCTGTGCACTTAGCAGGGCCTAGAAGGATTCAGATGCATTAGCAACAAGATTCAGATTGAAGAGAACGGTTGAATAGTTGAGATTGACGTATAGATTTCAGGTGTTTTCATTCATTCATTTTGCATTTTCAATGACCTGACAAATTGTGGAAGATTTTGCTAGCCAATGCTCAACGTAATCGTGCAAATTCACACAACTTATTTTTCATTTTTTTGCGAAGCAGCATGTCGCCCTACCGGCCACCACGATATGGCTTGGGGGTTCAGCGGCATGACAGTTTGACATTTTTTAGTATTCTTGGACGTGTAGGATCACTGATATGACTGATGAAGCAGCAACGGATGATCTGCTTTGTATATTATATATTAAAGCTAGCCACAGCCAAATGGGCTATGTAGCTCTACGGCCAGCCTGTGTGGTCTGCCTTTGTGATTGTTCCTGTGAATCATCCACATACGGTATGTGGAACCGGGAGGGAACCATGATTATGGTGTTGCATGTGGTGAAGCACATTGGTGCATCATGCTGGAAGATAAACCAACTATCTAGCCACAAGGCTGTGTGAGCTGTGAGACAAAGGCCAGCGGGTGCTGTCATGGCTGTACAACAGCATGGGTCTGCCAGCTTCCATGTCCGCATCAATAGTTCAGGCCCTGATCAAGCTGTTACGGAATGTCATTGATACAGTATCCAAGCTCCACTGTGACGCTATCATACTTTGCATACTCTGAAGTCTGAGTTGCATCGTTTCCATGTTGCGTGTTCACCTCACAAATGCAAACAACGCTGCCGCAGCATCCAGGACAACCAAATCTCACCAAGCAGTGGCCCGGCAAGTTGGCCAGAGCCTGTTAACCAATTAAGAGATCCACATAGGCCGGTTGCATGCGGCCCCTCGAAGGCTACGAAAGACCCCCGTGGTCAAACACACCACCCTTCAGAGAATCAGAGAGGCAATAACAACGGACAGATTGTTCCAAGACGGCAACCAAGACCACCAACTTGCCAATTCAAATCAATACGAATGCATGCGTTTGTGGCACAGCAAATCACCTAGGCCTTTTCACACCAAGTGGGGTACAAGCTACACCCCAATACACTACAGAGCTGCTGCTGCATAACAGCACAGAATTGCATTACCATATGGATGGCCATCCGATGCAGCGAAAAGCGTTGCACCCGATGGGGCCCACGCAATGCTTGGCCCGCAAAAAGTATCATCAAGTGCCCAATGCAGAGTTGAAGTGACAATCTGTATCCTATGCATCAGGCAGCAGCTCAATCAAATCATTCAAATGCCTGAAAGGAAAAGGAAAAAACCTCCAAACCATGAACTCATTGTCGTACCAGGACACAAACCAGGCTCAATCCCTGCTGGCATCAATCCCTGCTGGCTCCAGGAGTTTGGAGAAACGATTTAACCTACTACCAACCACAACCGTGAGTGGCACTCAATTGCGCTTATCTTCCTTCCGACCAACTCACAGTCTCACCATATAGTCTACCGTTCCAATGACTTGCGTGCTCCAGGAACGAAACCAGCCAAGATGCTTGATGACGACTTTGATAACAATACACACTCTCAAATTGCGCGGCCAGGGCTTTTGTGATGCACCCAAACTCACCCAAACCACACGAGCGTCCCATAGTACATCAGAGTCCTGTGTTAGCAGGCTACTTACTCCCTTAGCTAACTATCATATACTACCACGGCTGCCTTCTGAACACCTTGCTTGCAGTCACTTGCAGAATCCATAACCGCTATTGACAATCACTGTTCTTCAAAACCCTAACACCAATATCAAGGTAAATCATTGACAGTCAGCATTTGATACAATCCTTCACCGGCTGAGCACTGCTCTTGAGTGGTACCGGTGGTTACTAAGTCACCCAATACCCCAATTAATGGCACATTGTGGTGTAAGCAGTCACTTTGACATCTATACCCACTATCAATGGTATTCTTCAGACCACACAGGATCACCGCACCAGCATCAGGGTAAGTCATTAATCGTCAGCATCTGATACAAGCCTTCACCGGCTGAGCACTGCCCCTGAGTGGTACCAGTGGTCAGTAGACCACCCAATACCCCAATGAATGGAACATTGTGATGTAGGCCAACTGAGGACTGGGCGGAATTTGAACGGGCGTCCTCATATGAGTCATCAACGGCGGGGCCTGCTACCAGCGCACCTGGAACAGCACCAGCAGCAGCAGACGTGCAGGTGACTCTGTTACATCCAACATCAAGAGCTAGATGTAAGTATTTCTAGTGCTGGGTTGATTGTGCAGTTATCCACATGATATGCTGCCTGACGTTGGAATGATGGGAGGCGATCTACAAGTGGCCAGGTCCATCGAGATTGTGCTGGATCTTGATAATGTGAAGGTGGCAGCAGCAGCAGCAGCAGCAGCTGGGAGGTGAGTGTGTAAGGAGCCACTGATAGTTGGACACATGGACTAGCCAGAACAACATATGAATTTATGTAATGCAACGGTTGTACTACTGCATGGCATGCTCATTAAACAGTTGGATGGGACTCCCAGTTACTGACGGAGGGTTTCGATTTGTGCACATCGACTTTATCAGGACGTTGAATCAACAGTGTAGATTCTATTTTGTCTGTGATGGAATGTTGGTATCTCTTGTGGGAGATGGTATGAGTTTTGTCATTTTGTCATTTTGTCAATTTGGTTATACTACTGATCCTACGTCTGGAGTGCTAGTATCTCATGTAGCACCAGCAGCAGCACAGCTTGCAACTTCACAGCGTTCCATTATGCAACAGTAACGTAACGCACCTTCTAACACTACTGGGTTAGGGTTTGTTGTCATCAACCCTGTTATAACGCTACAGCTGTTGGCTCCCGTCTCTACTGTACAACTGGCCAGCCTGTGTTGCGGCCTGAGGGGGAACTGCTTTGCGCTGCCGTAGCCGATCACGTAACTCAGCTTGCCACGGGATCGACCTAGAATGTACGTCGCCTGCAAAGCATTGGGCATAGAAACAATCATCATCAGCACCACAGAACACAGTAAAAAGTGTTCAATCTGCGGGCAGTTTGCACTACATGGCAGTGGAGTGTTGAAATTGGTCTATGCTATACCGAATTCGCCTTTTGCTCCAAAGACTGTATGTCAGCATGCAGCTGCTGCCAAGGTCGGCTAGATCTAAGGAAAAAAGCCCTGATTTAATGCCAAATCCACCCAACCTCTTGGAATTTGAGTTAACTGCGAAATGATCCCTCACCTGACGCAAAGCAAAGCATTGTAGCCTGCGTTTGACAGCTTCTGTCAGTTGACCAGCAGGGTTAGCTTCGCTAATTGCGCCGCTGCTGCTGCTGCTGCTGCCAGGGTCCCCTGCTGCCCATAACATGCCCAGTAGGCTTGTGGCAGCAGCAGTAGGGAGTGGCTTGTGAGACACCCAGGGGAAACCAGAGGGTGCGGGTATTGTCACGTCTGTCCAATTGTTCTGCAGCAGCAGCAGCAGCAGCAGCAGTGAAGCATGTATGTCAACAGTGAGCAGCAGCAGCAGTAAAGCATATATGTCACTTTTGAGGAGCTGCTATGGCAGTAGCAGCAGCAGCAGCAGATGGCAGGCTGAATGTTCCATGGGGAGCAGATTGCAGCAGAGGATGCTGTCGCAGCAGTGCCAAGAGTAGCAGCAGCAGTAGTTTGTAAGGGCTCACTGGATACCCAGGGGGGGAGGGGTTATTACTGTGGTCCAACTGTCCTGCAGCAGCAGCAGCAGCAGAATCATGTTGGTCAGTGACCAGGGAGTGACAACAGCAGCAGTGGCGGCAGTAGGTAGGTAGGGCTTGCCAGACATTCAGAGGAAACCAGCGGGGTAGGGTGTAATAACATCTATGCAATTGCTCTGCTGCAGCAGCAGCGGCGGCAGGAGATTATGTTGGTCAGTGACCAGATAACAGCAGCAGCAACAGTGTAAGAAGAGGCTTGCTGGGGACCCAGGGAAACCAGCGGGGGAAATCTCGAAAGTACTGCTAGTGGTGCTGACATGTTGTGGCGGCCAATAAACAGCAAACAACAACAGTAGAATTGAAATCCATCTTGTGCCAGATGAGAGCTGTGTATGATGTGGACTAAATTGGTGTTATGTTTGCAAACCACGAGTGATCCCCATTCACAAAACTGTCTCTCTCACCCGACCATTGAGCCATCCTCTAAACATGAGTGACAGCGCCTCTCGGTGTCGAGCAGCCCCTGAAGCATCACTCCCTGGTGGCAGCGGCTGCTGCAGCAGAAGTACTGCTGCCGCTGCTGCCATGTTGTCATGTGATGGCCAATAAGCAGCGGGTGACTTCCAGGGGGCTTCTTGCGACCAGTAGGTGTCCAAATAGGTCGAGGCTTTGGTCAGAAGATCTGTTCGACCTGCAGCATTACACCATTCGGCATGTGTACCATCAAAATGTTGTTTGTTTTTTCCCTTGAATCATAATTCGTGATAACCTGGTCATTGTAACGTGGTTTACCTAAGCTTGTTATCTCATGACCTATATTATCAATGGCTTGAATCACCTGCTTAGTGTATGATGGCTCACAAGCAGCAGGTGGCTGCTAACTGACCCAGTGTGACAGCAGTAGTCAGCTGACAGAAGTACAAAGCTTGCTGGACCATGTTCAGTTTTCATTTTGCTAATGTACCTGTAATCTTGAACAGCCATGTAGTTGCAAACGCCATGTCATCTAAAACGCTGCTGCTGGCAAACTCCTCAACACCCACAGCAGCAGCGGCAGGATCATCACTGCTGCCAGCAGCAGCAGCACCCGTCAGATCGTCCAATGTTTTGTTGACCTGGGGCTGCATCTGTTCCGCCAAATCAAACAAAACCTCGGCTTTTGAAGCATAAGCCCCAGCATACGCCGGCTGCGAGGGTTTAAGCACGATCGATGCTGCTGCCAGTGCTGCGGCTGCTGCTGCCAGTACTTCGGCCCCTGCTGCTGCACCAGCTGTTGCATCGATCAGTAGCGGCGATCTATCTGTTGGCATGTCTTGTGGTAGGCCCCAAAACCCTGAACTGGTAGTGAGGTTCACTTTGTAGTCCGATGTATTGCCGATCTGCTCGGAAACACACAACACACCACAATACGTTAAAAATTTACTGTGTTACTTTAGAAACAACAGATAAAAGTGGCGGAACTCAACATGAAGGGAGTAATATGCCAGAAGGTAACATATCTGATGCCTGATAGTTCAACTTCCTGAACAGCCATTCACTAGTGGCATGAGCCAATATATAACAGCGACTTCTGCAGTTTCAATCCTCCCGCAGCCCCAACCATAGCAATCGCCGCCGCCGCTGCTGCTGCTACTGCCCTTGCTGCCAACACTGTTGGATTGATCTGCTGTCATTTTACAACCTCATATTACAGAGTATAGCGCTACAGCAGCACCAGCAAATTCTATGCTGAGCTATGTCACTGATAATCCTATGCCATAGCTCTTACCTGTGCAACATATAGATTTGGTGCTATGTGGCAATCCACCAAGTACTGTGAACCATATAGTAGGTTGTTCTCTAGCTCATTGTATACCCCAGCCTGCCAGCAGCAGCAGCAGCAGCACAGCAGTGCAGCAACACATGTCAGTTATCATAGCACAAACTGGAGCTGACTACATGCAGTTCAAGGTCATCATTGTGATAGCTTATATATGCCACATAAGCTTGCCCTCATTTATGGTAGAAGAGGTACATCACACTGGACGTCAGAGATAAACGGCAGTAACACAGCTTTCGAGCGGCAGCAGCAGCAGCAGCATATTGGGTGCAACTTCAAACCCCAGCTGCACCAGCAGTGCTCGTGGATCTGTACCTGTTTTGCCCATCACACTCTCAAGGGCTTTTGCTACTGTAGCATAATCTAGTCAGTATGGTGTGACAGTTGCAATACATAGTCCGAGTCGCTCAAAAGTTTCAGATCACGTGGAGTGATGTGCTAAAAAAACAGCAGACAGTATCTACCATACATGCAAAACAGATTCACCTTGTCAAACCCTTGCTTGAAGGCCAGCATCGACCAGGCCAGCAGTGCCATATTAGTTGCCAGCGGATGTGTCTGCTTAACATAATCCCCACCCATATAGAACCCTCCTTGAACCACATCGTCAGCATTCCCGGTTGGGGTTTTAGACAGCCACGGATATGCCGCAGCCGCGGTTTTAGGTATCTGTTGCCAGGCGGGTAGGGCGTTAGATGCAGTTGGGTTCAACATGGCTGAAGTTGTTACTTTTTGGGCTGACAGGAAGTTGATTGTTAGTTTTAGGGCTTGAGGTAGGTTGTGTTCTACTGGCGTTAGTAACCATAACACTGTGACGGCACCTGCGGAGTCAGCAGCAGCAGCAGACAATCATTGGGATCTGAGAGGTTTGAGAATGGATGCTTTCCATGTGCGATCTTCTGTTGTTGTTGATGACCAGAGTACAGCAACAGCATGTGTATAGTTTTCGATAGCAGCGGCACGGCAGCAGCGCCACAGCAGCAGCAGGGCCAGCAGCGGCACAAATGCCAGTTTCCTTTGAAGCCGCTGATCGCAGCTATTCCCAAGACAAGCTGCTCAAGAAGGTCGTTTCAAAGCCTAACAAACAACTTATCTTATGCCAAAAGATCAAAGAATTGACACATTCACCAGCTCTGTCTAGCTACCCTCCATTGATGTTCACTTGCTATCAAAGCTACAGCTACAGCTACAGCTACAGCTACAGCTCTACAGGCCTGTCACAAACAGGAACCAATCACTCAACTGATGACCCCACTCACCAATAAACAGTACGCAATTAATGGCCTGGAATGTGTATGTTGCCACCTTCAGCGGTCTCCCCTTTGTTACAAAGTATATAAAGAACAGCAGTGGGGGTACCGCGTTGATACCGGCCAGCAGCAGTGCCAGCAGCATGAACTCATGTAACTGCCCGGTGGTGAAAACCTGCAACAAACCACAATGCATTAAGGATCATCAAATAGCCTTGTTGAGTTCCTCTTCAGCCTTTCTTGCTGTTTCTGGGACCACAAGTTTTGAAAAAGGCGTTCAAACATTTGATGTGGACGTGACAGAGGTGTAGGGTGGGTTTTTACGTCAAGGTCAGTCAGGACACTGGTGGTGGCAAAGGACCACGTGGTGCAGGTCTACCGGCTGGTCTTGCCTGACTCAGGCTCATGCCAGTGTATAGGGGTTGGACTTGTGGATGCTTGGTTACAGCGCTCTCTCGTCCTTATAAATGCAGTACAGAGGAGCCTGGTTTGGATCCGCCACATATCAGATCAGATCTGCTGCCAACTGCCTGATTCAGGTTTAGTCGTGCTGCTGGTGCTGCTGCTGCCACTCTGCTGCTGCTGCTGCTGCTGCCATTCTTACCTCCTTCAAACCGGTAACTGTAGAGAAGTCGTATCTTTCGCCCCTTAAAGCGATCTGATAAATTCCAGATACCACTGCAGTTAAACTCACACAGAGGCTCAATAACATGACCCAAGGGTCTAGTCTAGAACCCTTGGCCTTCAGCGGGTGTAAACCCTGTGCGTTACTAACCATCCAATCATACCAGTGCGTCTGATTAGGGTTTTGGGAGGGTTTAGGGTTTTTAGGGTTTTTGGGCTTGGGCTTAAACCCTAGGGCGGGCCAGCAGCTGCTAAACCCTGCCGAGGGTTTTGGATCCTCAACTACTGCTACTACCACAGCAGCTGGGTTTGCAATGTCTGAGGGTTTGAGAGCATCTGAGTCGGCGGCCGGCGGTTTAGGGTGTGACATGTTGAGCCCTGCGAGGCGCATAGCTTGTGCGGCTGCTTCTGTTGCTGCTGCTGCTGGGGTGGCAGCAGCAGCAGCAGTAGGGTCAGCGCTTTCTGTGGATTCACCAAGGGGCCGGCCGCCACTGGATGAGACATCCAAGCCTGCTAGATCTCTGACATTCTGCTGCTGCTGCTGCTGCCGGCCCTCCCCCTGCGGCTGCTGATGATGACCACTCTGCGGCTGCGGCTGCTGCTCCTCGGTTATGGCAGCAGCAGCAGCAGTATCAGGCCCAGAACTCAACCCAACACCCTGCAAAACCCCGACTGGTCTGTTTCTGTGATACATGGCTGTCATCCTGTGCCCTACTGTCACTGAGAACTGCGATAATGCACGCATTGTCGACAGCAGCATGTTACCAGCAGCAGCGGTGAGAGCTGCCGCACCGGTTTTATCCGTGGCTTTAAACCCTGTCTTCTTCTTGAGGCCAGCAATAGACCTGCAGGGCGTTAACCAAAATAATATTACTAATATAATTTTGGTTAACGTAGTACGGGCATCCGGTTGGCAACCGTCAAATCCTCCCTCCCGCTTTGTTCAGCCCCATTCTACCCTTAGGGAAGATCACACAGTGCAGACCAAGTTCAGTTTCAAATTTAATGCTGCCTAATCCTCAGCGCAATGTGACTAGTTGTAATCTGGACAGCACTCAAAATGCCTGCAGGTACTACACCAGAGATAATCACATGTGTGATACATGAACGAAGCTTCTTTAAACAAGTCTTTTGTATGTAGCTGGCTGGCATGAAACTGCAATATACAGCTGCAGCCGTATCCACCGGATGCCGCATTAATTCAGTCCAGCCTATGAGCGTAATATCACTTACATGAGTGTGTTGACCACGGCCTTGAGATATGTAAATGCCAGCAAATGGTTAGACACCAATGACAGCCACAGCCCCTGGAAATGACTAATCCTCTGCACATGGAAGTTCACCATTGCCCCCACTGCGAAGTTCAGGGTGGCTGCCAGTGTGAAGTTCCCGCTGAGGGCCACGGGGTGAATTCCAAATACGAGGCTGACGAAAGGCACTATTGTGTAGATGAAAGTCGTTATTATGGTGGCAAAATATGCCCAGGTGCCTGCACATGGCAACAGTTTTAGACATGTTGGTAAAGTCAAAGTGGATCAAAAACGGTAGCCTCCACCAACGAATGGTGCTCAGCAGTGTAGGCTGAATTGAGTACCTTTATGCATTATGCAGGAACAGGTTGCATTTGTTTGTTCGTTACGCGCCCCCCGTCTGTTTCATGTTCACCCGAATCTGGCACGGGATTAAACGGGCTCATACAGCGCCTTGGCCGCCGCTTGCCCGGCCCCAAAACGTACCTAAATACGAAACTAAGCCTTTGGACAGCAGCACCGGCGCTGCCGTCCCACCCTGCCGCAGCCAGAAGCGTCCGTACGCACAAAGGGAATCTTCCCTGCGATGTCTGCGCACGCAGCCGTGGACCGACCACACTGTATCCTTAGGATTTGTTATGCACTATCGAGCCTCGGTTGCTGGAAGATTCTCTCAGCAACAGGCCCTCCGGTGACTGCTCCTTGGAGCACGTGTGAACTTCTCGCACCGCCGGCAACGTGAAGACACATACGTACGAGAGAAAAATATCATATCAACTTGAGTGGCAGATCTTAGTAGCAGGAATGTGCGCAACCGCTGAAGTACAGTAGACGATACGTCAACCGGTACCGGCCTAGTATCGAAGACATCTTCAGCAGCCTAGCCCTGCGTCTGCAGTGCTCCAGCCTTTGTTATTACAGCGCACATGCCGAGAACGGACAATAGCAGCTCTTCTCATGAGCGCCTCGCGATCTTGAGGTCAGTCCTGCGGGCCCACCTGTAGCATACGCGTGCATGCCCGCTCTGCAGATGAACACACATCGTGCACGCAGCAGGAAGCAGCACCTGCAGCTGCACAAGCCACGCATCATTCCTGCAAGGCCCAAGCAGAACTAGGGCTTCGCGTCACCCCAACGTCTTGCTGCAACCGTGTACATGCAGCGCGCTGACTTCGCGACCTTCCATGCAGTCCGGAAGATACGTCGATTTGAATTTGCTTGCCCAATGGCCTTGCCAAGCACTTCATGCAGTGCAGTTGTTGTGTGGTCTGCCGTGCAGCAGTGTTGCTAGATTGCTGGCCAGCCCCTTGGGTGGCAGGATGCTTACCTTGTGTGCCACCTGACCTGGTGTGTAAAGTTGCTGTATGCCAAATGCAAGGGGACCTGGTATGTGTGGCGGCATGATCACACCTGTCAATTGGCATGCACAACAGTGCGCAGTGTGCAGGTGTATGGGCAGCACCCACCCCTGCGCCATGCAGGACCTGCAGGTGTAGGCTGCTGCCAGTGCCACTATCACTGGTCCCCGACAACCGTCCCACTCCACTGTCCCCGACCTCTGCAGTGACCGGGACATTGCCTGACCTGGCAGGCTGCCATGGGCCATCAGTACCAGCTACGTTGCTCGAGACTCGACACGGCAGACGACTGCTGTTCCACTGCCACTGTAGTGATTGGACACAATAACGGCGACAGCACCAACATCAGTCAAACATTACCAGCAGAGACGGATGTCTGCGGCCTGCCCTGCAGATCGGCATAAGTATGCTGCGCTCTGCACGCAAATCGGCAGGCATGCATGCTGGGGTCTGCTTGAATCGACAAGTTGAGGGGGGCGCGTACACATTAATCTTTGGTGAAAAGTGTATGCTACGGCCTTTCTGTGGTTGATTCTGTGCCTGTCATGCAGCGTTACAGTTGCTGGTACACTTGCAAGTTGCTCCTATCTCATCACTTGCCGATTATTGTGAGCATGCCGGTAGCACAGCGCGGAGCAAGCAAAGCAAGCCCACAAAGCACAGCTGTTTGGCTGCAGGATCAGCAAGTGTCTCACCGTTTGTGTAGAGTATTCTGTGTAACAGAGTGAGCTTGGGATGAAACAGCGGACACCTCTTGCTGAAAAACACCTGAAGGCAGAGCATGAGATGATAAATAATTGTGAGCCTTAGCTGATCGCACATTGTTCATGTGGAACCAATGCGGCTGTGGCTAGAACACACATTGGAAGCTCTGTGCTCCATGGCAGCATGGAAGAAGAGTTGATCTGAGTTTTTATCACTTTGCAATGTACAGTGATGTGGTCCAATTTATGAGTTGCGTGGGAGTTTCAAGCAGACAGTCTACACCTGCTATCAAACTGCATCTGTGCCTTGCACAGTTTATTTTGCAGATAGGCCAGCTGTGACTCATACATCAAGACAAATCATTCCAGATGCATGCACTGTCCTAGTAGGTTTGATATCCGTTCGTCTACCAAATGTAAAGGCACCCATGCCACAAAATGCAGCTAGAAGTGCACCCACATCACGTTCGGCCTCTTGGCTCAAACATGCTACATTAGTCAACCCCACAACATGACATTGGCATCCAAACCAACCTGCATGTGCCCCTTGCACCACCTGCTGCGCTGCTGCAGCACTGAACGAATGTCTTCAGGAGCCTCACCTACCTACACCCGGCAGCAGCAGCAGCAGCAGTGGAGGTCAGCAGCAGCAGCAGTGATGGATCACCAACAACAACAGCCAGAGCATTGACACCAGCCAGACCTTTTCAGAAGTGTTATCCTTAGGCAAGTGGAGGTCCCGCTTAGCAGAGCCGATATGACTCTACTTACATCAACCAACAGCACTGTACTTAGATGTACCGAAAGGAATCATGGCATTATGCTAGTTGCCTTCTCCTCTTTTGCCAACTGCAGCTTGCTTCTTTTGCTTGTACATTCGAAGAAGTTTGTTTGTACAATACTTCATGTTTCCTGGTCCAGCAAACCCTACCCCTGCAGAGTTATGGCAAGCCAGACACTCCACCACAAACACATTGCAGGCAATAGCAACAGTCAACTTACTGCTAAATACCTGATACTAGAGACTTACTGCTAGATACTGTGGCAGGTATCTTCCCCTCTGTCCTGCCAGCTTGAGCTCCATTGACAATGCATAATCCTCAGTGATGGTGTATTCTGGAAACCACCCAGCCTGCAGGTAACAGCAGTTGCTGTTAGGGTTTACACCACTAGTGCAAACGGCTCAGCACTACGGGTAATTCATAACGCCAACAACTTGTATGCGTCAGCAAAACAGGCAGTTGTAGCAGCCCACCTTGCCTAAAGCGCTGCCTCGGATACAGAAGTTGGTGCCCGTGCATCCGACATACCCCAATGTGTCACACCACGGTAAAACCACAAACTCCATACTCAAACATAGCATACCACAAGGCGAACTGCTTCCATGCTGTGCTGGAAGCTTGCTTGTACTGCTACATCATATGCGATGTCATGTAAGCCCAGCCCTAGCCTGCCACTGAGTTTTTTGTTTAACATCAATCAAGTTGTATGCACCAGCACAGCAGGCACTACCATGGCATTCAATGGTTTCCAAATCCTACAGCCTACCTTATCTAAAGCGCTGGCCCGGTTCGTTCTCATGCATCCAACATACCCCAGTGTGTCACACCCCGGTAAAACCACAAACACCATACCCCCGCATAGCATACCATACGCTGAACTGCTTCCATGCTGTGCTGGAAGCTTGATTGTACTGCTGCACCAAAAACACTGAGGCCCTACCCTGCCACACTAGGTGGTTTCTAGAATGAATCAATCATCACGCAAGCAACTTGTATGTGGCAGGACAACAAGCAGTTGGCAACCAAATCAGCCTTGTCTAAAGCGCTGGCTGTGGTACATATGTTTGAGATGAATTATTACGCCAAGACCTTGTATGCGCCAGCACAACAGGCGGCCAACAACCAAATTATACAGCCCACCTTATCCAAAGCGCTGGCTCTGATACCGAAGTTCGTGCCCGTGCATCCAACATACCCCAGTGCATCACACCCTGGTAGAATATACTCCCAGAATTGAATGTTTATGTGATTCCAGATGTCACAGGGCTGCGGTATGTTGTTGAATGATTGTGGTGTGAGGCAGAGGCCAACAGTGTCATCCCACATGATCTCAAGGACCTGCAAGCAGCCAGCAGAACAGACCTGAGACGTTTGCATTTCCCATGCGATGACCAGAAGATGCAAGCCCAGCAACAGCTGTAGTCCGCACCAAGCTGCACGTACATACCTTTCTGAAGAAGTCCTTTTTGCAGACCATATCAGCATCAAACACCACCACAAGCTCCTGAGCCGGGATCTCGTTAATAACACCCTCGCCAGCCTCACTCCCTCTACCACCACCATTGCTGCTGCTGCTGCCAGGCTTGCCGCTGCTGCTGCCGCTGCCGCTGCTGCCGTCATTGGCTGGAAGACTTGTAAGGTATTCGGCATAGATCACGTTTTTGAGGCAGTTATTGAGGTTTGCTGCTTTGCCGTTGATTTCACCAGGCTTACGCACACGCCCTGATACATACCTGCAAACAATCGATATCAGCCAACATAAGATGCCATCATGCGCCAGCGCAAACCGCGCCAGCGCGAACCTTAGATCCGTGCGCAGCTGCAGATTTGCCTCCGTGGCTGTGGGCATTCTGCCGTGGCAGGCAGTCAAAGCAGGACGCATGGGCAGCCCCATTAGGCCTGGTGCTGCCTTTGCAAACAACCCCATCAAGGTATGATATCAATTCAGAGATCGTTTTCTGTACGCTATATGATTGTATAATTAATGTTTAAGCATTGAAATGTTTATCTTGGCATCAACTCACACAGCAGCATCCCCCAAGCCAGCGATGTACTCGGCCTTCTGTTTGTCTTTCCCATCATCACAGAGGTACACAACTCTGCTGCAGCTGGGTGGAAAGTCAGCAGTCAATGCACCGTTGACTGTCTCTTTGATGGTGTCAAGATCCTCCTGTTGTTTGAATGGCAGCAGCAGTGGCGGCAGCATCGATTTGTATTTAGTAAGCCGATCTTTGTCCAGGCGGAGTACGAACAGCAAAGCAATGACTGGGTGGCAGGTCAGCAGTCAAAGCACCGTTGACGGCCCCTTTGATGGTGTCAAGATCTTCCTCAGGCTGTTGTTTGAAGTACAGCAGCAGCAGCAGCAGCAGCAGCAGCAGCAGCAGCAGCAGCAGCGGCAGCGGCGGGTTTGTCCTGTACGCTGTTGTTTGAGAATTCAGGCATGACTCTGCACACAGCAAAGCAATGAGCCAGGTGTTGGGTCAGCTGTCAATGCACCATTGACTGTTGCTTTGATGGTGTCAAGATCCTCCTGTTGTTTGATGGCAGCAGCGGCAGGATTCAAGTTCAAGTAGCAGCCAGTCGACCGTCTGGACAGTACGTGCATCATACTCGGAACCAACAATCATAGCCACACCGGAGCAGTGCAGTCACTATTGATAAATGATCCATGAGAGCTTGCGATCTGAGCACACTGCTTGTTTGACAAGTAACAGACCACAAATGCAACATACCTTGTAACAGGGTATAAGTACTCGGACGATAAACCGCTTGCTCTTGGGTAACTTCCATTTGCCATCATCTAGCGGTAATCCTTGTCCAATGTATTTGCATCGCCTTAGCAGCATGAGGCCGTAAGGCACAACACTGGTGAAGCCCATCACCTCACACGCAAACACCACAACACCGTACCTGTTCAAACAGCAGCAGCAGCAGCAGCAGCAGCAGCAGCAGCAGTAGAGGACTGTGAGCAGCAGCAGCGTTGGTGGCAGCATGAGGCCGTACGGCACCACGCTGGTGAAGCCCATCACCTCACATGCAAACACCACCACGCCGTACCTGGCAGCAGCAGCAGCAGCAGCATGAGGGTGAGAGGCACCACACTGGTGAAGCCCATCACCTCACATGCAAACACCACCACACCGTACCTGATTACAGCAGCAGCAGCAGCAGAGAAATGAGGGAAGCAGAAGTGTTGGCAGCAGTGGCAGCAGCAGCCGTATGCGGGTGTAAGGCACCACGCTGGTGAAGCCCATCACCTCACATGCAAACACCACCACACCGTACCTGGCAGCAGCAGCAGCAGCATGAGGCCGTAAGGCGCCACACTGGTGAAGCCCATGACGTCACAGTCAAACACCACGACCCAACACCATACCTAATTACAGCAGCAGCGGCAGCAGCAGAGGGTTGAAATCAGTAGCGGCGTTGGCAGCAGCAGCAGCATGATGCTACAAGGCGCACACTGGTGAAGCCCATCACTTCACACGCAAACACCACGACACCGTACCCAAGTACAGCGGCAGCGGCGGCGATAGCAGCAGCAGCAGCGGTAGAAGCAGTGGCAGCAGCAGCAGCAGTAGCAGCGTACGGCAGCAGTATGAGGCCGTAAGGCACCACGCTGGTGAAGCCCATAACCTCACAGGCAAACACCATAACACCTTACGTGATTGCAGCAGCAGCAGCAGAGGATTGCCGGCACTGGCAGCATCAGTGTCCACGGCAGCTGCCATAATAACAGCTTATAAGCCATAGTATGTGACTTTGGTGAACTCTCATACTGTATTGCCCGGCTACTATCTGCTCAAGGTTTGCTGATCAATACTCAATCCTGCATTGCCATGTGACCAATTGCTGGGAACCCTGCTCTTTTCCCTACTTAGAAAAACTGTACGCGCTTCTGACCAACAGTAGCACAAGGCAGCTGCAGAAGCAAACCCATACATGTTGTGATTGACAGCAGAGTGTGGCCCTATCAAACCACCAATGCTTGCATTCTGCAGATCCGCCACACGGCATGCATATTAACCCAGTAAGGCTAATCTCACATCAACAAAATCTACAGAAGCTGAGCAAAATTCTATAGAAGCTTACCATGCTGTTTTGCCCATATCAAGGCTGTAGGCCATCCTTACGTAGAAGTAGTACACTGCTGCTGCCAGATAAGCGATACATGTGATCACTCCCAGCGGCGACCACACCAAGGGCAGGGGGTCATAACCAACCGGAGGGAGCCAAACCTGCGTTGGCAGCAGCAGCAGCATGAAAGACCGCGTCATATACAAACCGACAGACCCTCCTTTGGCATTTGCCTCGAACACACATATTACCCTCACTTAGTTTTAGCTCTGTCGAATGCGCTATGCGGAGTTCATGCATTTCAGGGCAATTGCAAGATAACTGCAGCCACCATGTGTTGGTTCTTCAACAAAAGAACTGTAACAAAACAGCACAAGCTGGCTGCCAGCACTGTGTATGCCGTACATCTTGACAGTCATGCTTCAACTGCCATAGCTGTCTTGTCCCCATCATGGCACAAAGAAACACATGAGTCGGCTGGGGTCAGGCGCATTGAATTCAGTTTTAGTTCATCGTACCTCTTTCTTCATTCTTCTCCTGATAGCTCGCACTGCTCGAAGCATGGTGCAAATAATCCACAACCGGTTCGCCATAGCCTAGTGGCCAACGGCCCGGCGCCTCATTTTTTCCGAACTCGTGTCGGAAATACAAGGCGGTATCTACTATCACCCTAGTAGTGCCCAGCATGGTACAAACAAACACAATATTTGAGTTGGCTGGGATCAGGCCGATTAGGTTTGGGATTAGTTCATCGTACCTCTTTCTTCATTCTCCTACTGATCGCTCGCACAAGCATCCGCCCATGCTTCGAAGACTCCATCCGTTTCAAAACCCTCCGTCCCTCTCCAGCCCCTTCTACTGCTGCTGCGTCACCAGCAGGAGCAGCAGCAGCGGGCTCAGGAAGCTGGGCTGCTGCTGCTGCTGCTGCTGGATCTGCTGCTGCGCTGTCTCTTCTGCTGCTGCTGTTGCTGCCAGTGTTGAGTGCCGCTATGAGTGCTGCCTGTGTGCCGAGGAGTGCTGCTGATGTGGTGGTGAGGTAATCCTCAAGTAATCCAAGCTCGCGCAGTTGGTGCTGCACAACAATACATAACAGGAACAACATATGATTACTCAGAACAACATAATACAACATAACATAGATCACTGATGGTGTCTCAGACTCTGCGAGTGTCTGAGACGCTCAGAAAGGGGTCTATCGTTGGTTAATTGTAGTTAGGAAATGTCACTTCACACAACATTGCATCCCGCTGCACACGGTATACAACACTTTGCTGGTCATGACCAGCGCTTGAGCATGCTTGAGTGTATGTGTGTAGCTGATGTGTGTACAGAAGCCTTTGCCTGATGTGTACATATATACTGCCACTTATACTGTTGGGAATTTGTGAGCTGTGTGTGTGCGTGTGTGAACAGTCAAATCATATGTCCATTATATATCTCTCATACTTGCATTGGTTCCCAACAATACTTGTTCTATGTGTTTTGTATCACAATTGTGTTATAATGTCACGTTAGGCTATGTTATTTACCTCTGCTGCTGCCAGTTTAGCCAGTCGCTCCTCATCCTCTGTTGCTCCTGGCACCAGAGTGCTGTCCTCAGGTACTGTCTCCCACTTGCTGGCCGGCAGTGGCTTCTGCTTTGATAACATCAACTGCAGCAGTAACAGTTGTGCAGACAAGCAGCAACCACATGCAGCCATATGAATCAGAATAAGGGGGAGCTGAAATGTGACCACGTGCTTCTGATTACCGTCACACAAGTCACAGAGGCAGGCATTGCAACGAAAAACAGGGGTGCAGTCTCTTGTTTCTAGCTTGGATGCACTTTCTTTTGTCCGCACTAAAATGTGCAATCTACTGCCCAAGGAGCTCATACATTTGCAATCACAAGGCATGATACCTCATGAGTCATTCGCTGGCTGGCTGGCTAGTTCCACGGAAAGCGGTTTACAACCTGTACTTGTAAGAAAATCAAAAAGCCAGAGACACACATACTGTCACCCAAGACTCGGAGGCAGGCAGTGCAGCCAAATACAGGGGTGTAACCTTGGGTTGCGGCTTGTGTGCTTTGTCTTGCAGAATGCAGCTGCAAAACACTGCTCAAGGAACCCGTAAATACGCAATCACAAGGCATGATACCTCGTGAATAATCTCCTGCCTCGCCGGCTAGTGCCGCGAGAAGCGGTTTGCAAATTGTTCTTTCTTTAACACAGCCATGGCAGGATAATGACAGACAGGGGCGTAGTCTTTCGTTCTTGGCTTGTGTGCCAACTGATTCTCCGCAGTATGAATCATTCATGCAGTGCAAACAAAGGCCAGTGACATGCATACATACCTGCCAAGGCGGCACCTCAGCGCTGCTACTGCGACGAAGCCTAGATACCGCGCCACTCGCTGATGGCCCCCCTGAGCCAGGTGATGGGGGTGACCTTAAGGTGTCATTGAGCATCATCGATCTTGGTGTGTCATTCAGTGTGCCGATCGTCCCAAGAGAACCAAACGAGGACTCACTGCGTAACACCAGCGCTGCAAGAAGCACATCCACAGTGGAATTCAAAGTCCAAGGTTTGAGCGTAATGGGGGGTATCCATAATTGGTGACGTTGAGCTCAGTGAATGTGCCTCTGAACTTTATGTTGCGGCCGGCGCTGTACTAAGCAGCACAAAAAGAAGCAGATCTTAGGACCAATATGACCCAAGCAGCATATGCAGCCCAACCAGCACATGCAGCACAAGCTTACCATCCACCCCTGACCATGACAGTAACTGATCAGCCACAGCGGGAATCATCTCATAAACCAGATCACCAGGCTTCAAAGGTCCCTCATCCCCTGCTGCTGTAGGCAGTTTCCTTGCACGACCAGCCTGGCTCTCAGGACTGAACTCGATCTCAGCATCTTCGTCCAAGGTTTCGTCCAATGTGATCTTGAGCGGTGATCTGAGGCTCTGAGTGTCAGCAGATCTGCTGCTGCCTCTGCTGCTCGTGAATCTACTGGTATCCGGTGCAACTTGTGTGCTGATTGAGAGTTGATCGGTGGAAATCCGTTCTTTGACAATTGCACTGAGTTGCGAGCTTTCAACGCTGACGGATGAATCTTTGCGCGGGTCAGGATACAACTGCTGCTGCTGCTGATCAATGCCGTGCTGCTGCTGCTGAATCCTGTGGTATGTTGGCAGCAGCGCACCGGCGGATGATATACCGCCGGTGATACTGCCAGTGCTGCTGCCAGCAGCAGCAGCAGCAGCGCCGGTGATGATGCCGGCGGCTCCAGACGCTGAATGCTTTGCCAGCCACTGCAGCACAGATCTGCCTCGGTAAACAGGGTTATGCAAAATATCATACTTTTGATCTGCATCCAAAGGCTTCATTTCTGCTGCTGCTGCTGCTGCTGCTGCTGCTGATGACAGTGCTGCTGCCGACAGCCGCGGCATCGCTGCCGAGCTGCTGCTGCTGCTGCCAGTCATTAAGCTAGGCTGGTTGCCAACAGAATAGAGTGGATTCTGGGCGCCGGTAGAAAACAGCGGATTATGTGCTGCATTACCTAAGCCCTGAAAGACTGAACTGTTGAGCTTGCCTGCTGCTGCTGCTGCTGTTGTTGCTTGGGTGGATTGCAATGCCCTGCTATGGCCTTTGAGTAGCTCCTGTAGCCAGAGATGTACATGTGTGCATTTCAGTTGGCTTCAATACTATATAGTATGCATGTTGGGGCCTACCATGCAGCACTGCAAGCAGTCAGCAGGCACAGCACAGGAGCCTCCACAGAGTCTAGGCAGTTGCTGCATGTGCAGGCCTCACGCTTGCTGCACTAGGCCCTAGCTCAGCTGGTGCAGAGCTACACATTTTCTTCTGCTTCTGCTTGTGGTTCTGCCTATGCTTCTGTCTTAAACAAAGATAGGCTTTTCCAGAAAGAGGGGCAATAGGCATGCTGTCCCTACATCTGTTCTGACAGCCGTACGTGTACGTCTAACACAAAGCCCGGCTTATGCAGCACTCACAGCTCCAATGTGTACAATGATTTGATCATTGAATGTTGCAAGAACGTGCTGAATTGTTGACCCCAGAACATATGATTCAATAATCATGATTGAAACTCTGTTTACAGTAATCAGGAACCCTGGTTTACCAACCATGATCAGAACCCTAAGCTATAAACCTCACCTCAGCTACACATAGGCCAGCCTCTAAGCCCAGCCGTATCCTTGCACGATCAAGATCCACGGGTGCTGCTGCTGCTGCTGGCAGCAGCGTCTCTCCGTCTTCCAGATCGCTGCTGCTCAGGCTGCTCAAACTGCTGCTGCGGCTCAGCTGCTGCTGCTGCTGCTGCTTGATCAGCCCCTGCGACTCCAGCACTACCAGGCCCCTGATCCCTTGTGCTGCTGCTGCTGCTGCTGCTGGCTTTGCTGCTGCCGGCTTGGCAGCAGCAGCAGCAGCAGCGTGTGCTGTCCCCGGACGTGCTTGTGCTGCAGCAGACCTGGGTCGGGGTCTGATCTCTCGGCTAAACACCTCCGCAGCATTATTAGCCAGAGATTTTATACCCATCGCTTTTTTGCTAGTGCTAGTTAGGGTTTGGTTTTGGTTGTCATTTTTGCTTGGGGATCTGTCCAAGGTCCTTTTGCTCGGGGTTTTAGCCAAAACCCTGCTGCTGCTGCTGCCAGCTGTGGTGGCAGCGGCAGCAGCAGCAGGGGGAGGTGTAGGTTGCAAGCGGTTGGTGGATGATCTGGTAACAGTAGTGGCAGGCAGGCGGGTCGACTGTGGCTGCTGCTGCTGCTGCTGGGGCCCCAGTGCCTGCAGGCAGCCAAAATAGGATGTGAACTCTCGGTTTGAATTGAATACAGCCAACGGCAAAACATTCATGCATACATACAAGGGCATAACATAAGGGCGGTTGTAATGATGTTGTGTGGTGACAGTTCAACTGGTTACACATCAGCCAACTATGATTGCTGTGGGTTTCAGTCGAGGAACGGCATTATACTAGTCCACAATGCCTCTTTGGGTCTCATACACATGGTGCCGCACACCTTTTGTCCGGATTGGCTTGACCTGTTAGGTTCTAAAGGCTTGCCTAGCATCCCCTTCGGCACGGCTGCTGCTGCTGCCCCAGCAGCAGTCCTATTCAGCACCGGCAGCCCCGGTTTGAACTTAGTTCTGCGCGTTATGTGCGCATTCGCATCCGCTGCATTGCTGCCGCTGCTGGCAGGTTGCTGAAGCTGCGGAGGCCGCTTGGCTGGTGGCCTCGGTGCTGCTGCTGCTCGATCAAATGCAGCAGCAGTGATGCGTTTGGCAGCTTCCGCTGCTGCATTGGCGGCAGTCGCTGCACTGCTGTTACTGCTGCTTGTGCTGCTGGAAGTTTGTTTATTGCTGTGGCTGGGCTGCAGAGTCGCCCTGGTGGGCGATGGGCTTTTGCTTTGCTGCCCTGACATGTTTCCGTCGGGGTTAATCACGCGTATGTACGCTGGCTTGGTAGATTTAGTCCATATGTGTGTTACTACTGTTGGTACTGCAGGGGAGTAAGTGCTGGTTAACTAGTGCTCAATGCACGCCCCTGCTCAGATGCGCATTATATATGAGGCTTGATCATACGTGTGGCTGTCAATGATTCCTGCGTAACCGCAAGAAAGCAGAAAGCAGGCAGCGCTGTTGCACGTGTAGGCAGGCCGATGTCAGGAGTGCAGCTGTCATGCTTGCTGTGTAATCAGTGCGTCGTTGGCTAGCCCCCGCACGTGCCGCCGTTTGCACAGATTCGTAATGGCGAGACAATCATCGTAGTAACATGCTTGGACAGCCGACCCTATCCCGGGAGTACTGACAGACTCGACAGGTCAAACAGCAGCACTGATGCAACTTCCACGACACGAGGCGAACCGTACATCAAAATAACAAAACAAACGTACTTTCGGGTAGCACAATCGTACTATACCTAAATATGCAGGCAACGCTTCAGCGCAACTCAGACAGTCAACGAAACGTTGCAAGATCCCTGGAGACTGTTCCTGAGCGCTTCCGAAACCCAGAACGCAGATAACGCAGCTCATAGACGTCTGTAAATCATGACCTGCGGAACGTGCCGTTGCGAGCAGCGGCCATCGTACAGTTCTGTTAAACCGTAGACCCCGCCCGCGCGCCTCCTGCTGCTCTCGGCGCCTGGGGCACGCTGCGACCCATGCGCCCAGCATAAGGGCTCTAAAGCATAACGACGTTTAACGGAGTGTTAGTCTCAGCACATCATCCAGCACGGCGCTTCAGCTACTTGTTGGCCACAGATCGACATGATGGTTAACCACAACGTTGTGCATTTTGTCACCAAGATCATTGGCGGAGCAATTGTTCATACAGCTCGGTGAGCGGTAAAATTGCGGGGGCAATATTTCATATCACACTTCTCCGTTTGCTTACATTGAACTTCTGAAAGACATAATGAAACACGTGTTTCAGCCTGATGCCTGTGCACAGCCTGATGTCTCAGTTTTTCAACGGTCACATCACTTCCATGCCATGTGGGCTACACATACTGCTTAGGGTGAACAAATCAACTTGAGCGAGCAAACTATTATACGATCAGCACAGATCTTACATTATCTGAGACTGGTCTATCACGCTGCTGCTGGTGTTGCTTCCTGCGAACCTGCCGCAGCAACGGTTGCCGCAGCTCCTGTCTTGTTACTGACCCCACCCTATCTACTGCTTCTCAGCAGCAGCAGCAGCACCAGTATAGACTCATCAAGCGTCATGCTGTGGTGCTATAACACTCTCTTCAGCAGCAGCAGCAGCAGCAGCAGCAGCAGCAGGGCTTTGCCCTAATCGCTGATCCTGATCACTGGTGTTTGATGTGTAGCTGATGCTGCTAAGGAAGCTGTTGCTGCTGCTGCTGCTGCTGCTGCCACCAACACCACTGCTACTACTGCTGAGGACTATATCAACCGGCTCATCAACGTAATAGCTCTCAGTACGTCTGATCCCCATGCTTTATGCACTGCTGCTGCTGCTGCTGTTGAAGGAAATGCTGGATCTTTTTACTATGTGCATCAGGCGCCAGAGTGCTACCATAACCCCCGCCATCTACTGCTGCTGCTGCCGCTGCCGACCCTGCAACTGTCACAGCAGCTACTGCTCTGGGCACCATATGCACGTCTTGCTTCTTACTCCACTGCATTGGCCTGAAACAAGCCAAAACTCTACGCCACATACTGCGATCGGGCCGGCCAACTTCATCTGCTGCACCAGCAGCATCGCTCTTGATCCTAGGATCCTTGCTGCTTTGGGCTTTGAGGTCTGTGGGCTCGGCTTCTCGACCTGCTGATCTGCTATTCCAACATGCAGATAGCCTGGCTATCAGCCTCCTGGCATTGCACAAAAGTATGAGCAAAACCACGCCGCCTGCTACACTAAGACCTATTGTCAGACCCAGAGACCGCGATCTAGCCAACGCTGCATCCCGAGCAGCAGTCGCTGCTGCCAGATCTGCGCTGCTGCTGCCAAATTCAAACCTTGGACTGATCTGGATGCTGCTGCTGTCTACTGGTATTCCTGCTGCTGCTAAACGGGTGCAGTACTCTGTGCTGCAGTATCCTTGCACGCTGGCAGCAGCAGCAGCAGCAGCAGCAGCAGCTGCGCCGGTAGCTGCTCGGAGCAGCGGCTGAGTAAGCCTGAAAACGACTAACCGAGGGTTGGCGGTCAATATTGACAAGGTTACTGTAATATCCTGCTGCTGCTGTTGCTGCTGCAGGAGGCGGCGACCGCTGAGAGCTGTCGCTGTGGCTTGCGCTGAAATTGACAGCGTGGTGTTTGTTAGTTTCCATTTGTCACTGCTTGTGCCTGATAATGTGGCAGTCACTGCTGTTATACTGTCCAGGGTTGAGTCGACATTGAGCGGGCTGACACCTGTAGCAACAAGGCAGTGTGCAGTCGCAGAATTGTGTCAAGCATGGCGAATACACTGCGGCAGTGGCACCTATTCAGGGCTCATCAGTGGCACTTATTCAGGGCGTGACACATCCACTGTAGCAGGCTATCACAGCGCTGCTAGCAGGCGACCATCTCGTTGCTGTCTTCAGTGATACGAACTGACGTTTACTTATCCATCCTGGCAGTTCGTAATGCTCTCAGACCATATTTTAACCCTGCATGTCTCCGAGATGCGGCATGCACGCTGTAGTACATTAGTATTGAACCGGGAACAGCAGACGCATCAACTTGATCTGCATGCATTGTGCAGCTTGCATTGTCCAGCCTGCACATTAGATGTGCTTGATGCATATGCCTTTCAATCCTACCTCGCAGAACCATGTTGACAGTGACCGTGTCTGTTATCAAAACGAACGCATCAGTGCCATTGTTCTGCTGCTCCTTCTGCAACACCTCTGGCAAAACCTCTCCAGGAATGACAGTTACGGGTTCAGCTGGCAGTGTGATATTTTTGGGCTTAGGGCTTGGAGAGGGAGGGACTGGCGAGATTTGAGGTGAAGGGGATGGCTGCCCAGGCTGGGGCTTAGGGCTAGGGCTTGGGGGCTTAATTGGGGTTTTAAGACTGGGGCTTGGCGCTGCTGCGGGGCTGGGTTTAGGGGCGGGTGATGGGGTTTTGAGACTGGGAGGGCTGGCTTTAGGCGCTGGCGGTGGTGGCGGTGCTGGTGCTGGTGTACTGCCAAATGGCCAAATAGTGTTCAACACACTGTCCCACCAACTGGTGCTGCTGATCTGCAGCAGCGATCTGCCAGCCGTGCTCGCTGAATGTTTGAGATCCAACTGTTCGAACTGAGTCGAATACGCCGAGCTGATGGGGGAGGTGTACTGGCTGGGTATGCTGGGCCTGTTGCTGCTGACACTGTCAGTTGCCTGCGTCGAGGCTGACGCTGCAACAAGGAGCAGCAGCAACAATAAAACACTTTTTCCCTTCCCGCACCCTGTTGCTCTAGCCATGGTCTGCCTCGTATGTTGCCCTTCAAGAAACTTGCCGAGGGCTATGGGCTGAACACCAGTTGGACAGCCTGCGCAACGAACATGCCTGGTCTGTCATAAACGACTTTATTGCATAGCGATAAAGCGTCAGAGCGGTTCAGGGCCGACCTATCACAGATTTCCGGAGGATCCTTGATGCCTGGAGAAGGAGCGCGCGCCAACGTGTATTGCCTCAATCTTCTATGTGCGGTCCATCTATTAAAGTTGATTGATGGTATATAGTGGCTATGACTGTCTTTCTAGCTGCTTAGTTGCGCAACAGGGTAGCACTCACCACACGGTTGAGCAACACTTGGTCTTTCACCGCACCATCCGCCAAAGGAGCCACTGGCGCTCGGCCCCCAGCTACAACTGGAGCGTTTGGCTGGTGAATCTGTTGGGTCTTACAGGGGTCTCATGTGATGCGTCACGGCACAGCTTGAGCTTTTGTTATGATTCGTACTCCTCGAGGCGGGCAGTAGGATCGCCTGAGGGACAATATGCACGGCTTGCAGCGTTCTGACATAGTATGCAGCGTAAACGACTGTGAACAGGGGCGTTGCCATGCGCTGGAGTTTACATGCCGCAACTGATATAAGTGCCAATGTTACAGCACCGCTGTTCCGTGAGAAGGTTGGTTCCCGCTGCTCGGCTTAGGCTTAGAACATTGGCTGTAATCACTCTCTGACAATTTCTTTTCGTCCCAGTGCATCGGTTCACCATAGTGGCAAGGCCAGCGCTTCGCAGGGTATCTATAGCCCTTGAACTGCTGGTGTAAAAGTGACTGAGACTGCTGGTGTAGGGAGACGGATTATCGCGTGATAGTCCGACTCCGTACAGCAGCAGTTCAAGGGTTAAAGCGCGCTGCATAGTTCTGTTGGCTAGTCAGCGTACATTGGCAGCACTGACATCACCAGAAAAGCGCAGAACAGAGCTGTTACTTAGATTAGCGAAGCCGCTAGTGCCTGTATCCAAGGGGTAGTCAGGACAGGATCAACTGTCTTGAAGCTTGACAAATTCAGAATGCCGAGTTTGCCTCCCTACTCTGGACACAACTATGCCTCCCAGTTCCCGACGACAACACAAGACGACCTCATAGAGGCCTGCCAGCAGTAGCACTGGTATCAAAGCTCGTCATGTGGGCTAGTCCCTTCAATCTTCTCTCGCATTGCTGCCAACTCCTTTTGCCGTTGCGCCTCTTCAGCTGCAATCTCAGCAGCAAGGGCCGCCTCTTCATCCAGGAGAGCCTGCACACCATCAGATCAGTGCACAGATACCTTTGCACACAATTGCTGTGAACAACACATGGAAAGTAAAGTCACTAGGGAGTAGACAAGCAAAACAACAGAGGCGTCCCAGCCGTGTGGGGGTCTCTAGTCTCATCAGTTGGGCTGCATTTGCACCAACCACTGCACGTCCTAACTCCATCAACCGCCAGACTCACGCACCCTAGACCGACCCATGAGGCTGCCAGCAAATGTACACACGCAGGTGTACATTACCCAAGCTGTTCTTCCTTAGGCACACTCAGGGCTGCACAACAAGCACACTAACAGTCCAGATGACGCCTAGTGCCGCACGGCAGCGTAATCACCTTGCATCTGCAACTGCCAATCCTCTTTTGAAGCCTTGCACCCACCTGAAGGTTGCTTTCCAACTCATTGAGAGTACTTTGTTTGCATGCTGCTGGCGTAGACGCATGTACCACGTATGAACAGACTTCAGGTTCGCTGGCATCCCAAGCTCTCTCTTCTGTGCCACACTGCAGCTTTACCCTCAGACTGCGAGGGGGGGCCTTGTGGCAGTAGTCTCCGCCTTCATAGACAGCCTGTACGCAGCACAAGGCATGCAAGTGTTGAGACTACCACTAGCTGGTACTTTGCGACCACTGCCGGCACCTCTGTGTTTGCTAAGAACCCGACTCACAGCGCAGTGGGAAAGTGCAGCAGAATCGCTTGTAAAAAGAATACACTTGCAGAATCAGCTGAAAAATCACATCACACGTAAACGGAACCAGTGGCCAAGATGTACCTCTGTCCCGGCGTTCTCAAACCCTTTCCAGTAGCCCAAACTCGTTTCATGGCCACCACCGTTATCAACCTGAGAGGCCCTGTCAAAGAAGCAGAACCTGCAAACAACACACAACAGCATGAGACAGCAAGCAGAAGGTTGGTGTTTGACACGTAGCACTGCAAAGCCTACTGCCAAGCATAAGCCTTCAAGCACTTGAGGCTCGCAGCAACACAAATTACGGAGTCGCTGCTGCAGGTTCGCAACTGCGTATCATGAGCAAGATCACAGTGTTCCATGTCTTTACAGCACTGCCGTGTTTGCATTATCTCCAGCTATGCCAATTCCGCAGCCTCTGGATGCACAGTGCCGTCAGACTTGACTTTGCATTTTCTAGTTGCACTTGTTGTGGATTACTCAACATGTGCAGCACAGAACCCAGGGGCTGTTTACGACTAAGCACACTGTGGCACAGCCGTCTTACTTGTAGGTAAACTGCGGCATCCGCGACTCCAAGCACTTGTTCATCAAGCCAGCCCATGCATCGTTGAATGTCATGTTCACTTGGCGGCTGACACGGTCCTTCTCCGCGCGCAACTCAGCTAACTTCTTTTCTGCTGCCTCCTGGTCACGTTTGACATTGCGCAGCTCACTGTCTGCAACACAAACAAACGTAAGCAACCGGCCAGGCATGTGAGAGTATATAAGCAACACGCTGGCAAACTATTAGGGGTAAAACCTGATGATAAAGTCGGTCAACTAGATAGACGCCAAAGGGCTTCATGAAGGCAATCACAACAAAATGTTCGTCAGTGTTGTGTCACCATGAAGGCATGTCACGCACTAGAGATGTGCCAACATGGAACCGACGACTGGCAGCAACAGAGCTACCACCGTCAAGCTGATACTAGCCTCAGGTAGTGCACTTAAACAAGCCAATTGGCTAGAACAGCACATCACTATTCTGAGGTTGCTTGCAAGCAGAGGCCCTGCAGCACAATGCCGAGCCCATACACAAACACGTGTTCCTGACAGGACGCTGGGTACATACAGCAGCAACCTTATGCCACAGCACCCCCGCCTGCTCATAGCTGCTGATGGTGATGCACTACCAGAGTGATGCCGCTGCTGAGTACGCCTGGGTGCTGCACTGAGGGTCAAAGTACCTGGCACAACAGTCAGGCCTCAGCACCATGTTGCAGGTCCTCTGTTGTATCACCAGAGGACCTGCAACATGGTGCTGAGGCCTGACCTACCCCAGTGTCTACACTGGACATTGGGCAGTTGCAGCCACAAGCTGACCTGGCAGGGGCTCATGTCTGTGTGGGTAGTGTTCTTGGTGCGTCCAAAATCACACCTTGAGTAAACTATGCATGCACCTTTGTTTATAGCAAAAGTTTGCAACTATGGCTTGTCGTCTCTCATGCAGTCAGTGCAAAGTCATTATGAAATTTGCAGTTGTCAGATTACCGCTGGTAGTGTGCTGCTGCGGTAGTGCTGCTGCGCTGCGGAAGCCGACCCGCTGCTGATGGCCAGCTAAGTCCTGCGACACTGGAGTGTTGCATGCTGTGCTACTGTACACTGAGCACGTATCCCTGCCTTCCATGAGCCTACCCAGGGTCACACCCTGAGAAGGCGCGTAAAGGGCGACATTTGCAAGAAGAGCTATCGCTGACAAGTTGCTTTGCAAACAGAGCTGCTGCGGCATGGTCCTGCAGCAATATCTCCGCAGTGTCCAATAAGGACGCTGGGTAGATACAGCCACAGGGCCATGCCGCAGGGACCCCGTTTGTGCGCAGCTCCGGCTGCTGATGACGAAGCACATAGCAGCTACCAAAGTAACCACTCAAATATAAAGCCACTGCTGCTGCTCTGAAAGTCCCAGTGCGTGGCAAAACTCTTGTGCAGACAAAAGGCCTGCAGCAGGAGCCTGAGCCTGCACAATGACAAACAAGAACCACAGCTCAACCCCAGCCTTACCGTCAAAAGGCTCGTAGTCAGTATCAGGCGCTATCGGAGCAGCGTCCGGCGCCCAGTCTGCGTGATCATCTGCAGCAGTATCTTCGTGATAGTCAGGTGCCTGGCCATCATACTCTTGTTCAGCTTCAGCAGGTGCTTCGTCAGGGGTCCCGGGCTGCTCTTCTGGTGCAATGATCTTTTGTACACTGTCTCTGGCTTTCTTCCATGCACTGGACAGCCAGTTGCCTGGAGGGTACAAAATTAGCAGCTGGCTGTGTTGAATTATTACATGCAAGTTCATATTACATGCAAGTTCAGTCCTACTTCTGAACAGGACCAATGCCAGGATACTCCTGCACTAGACCAATGACAGGATACTCGTTGGCTTACTTCCGAACACTACTTCCGATCACTGGACAGCATATTGCCTGCAATACAGCAAGACATGCGGCCAAAGCAACCTGGACCCCCAAGCCCAATATTGGTGTCATCATTCCATATCCGCATGCGTTGGTTGAGCAAGAGATGAGATTGAGGTGACTGCACTGTCACCACCCACAAAGGTGTGGTTGGCAACAAGCATGTGAGCAGAAGCAGTACCCTCAATTACAACATGTGTGCAGGGGAGGCCTACGCAAGCCAAGATGAGATTGAGGTGACTGCACTGTCATCAGCCACCAAGGTGTGGTTGGCAACAAGCATATGAGCAGAAGCAGTACCCTCAATTACAACATGTCTGCAGGGGAGGCCTACTCAAGCCAAGATGAGAGTGGAGTGTCTGATTAGATTACCAGCCACCAAGGTGTTGTTGGCAACAAGCATACGAGCAGATGCAGTACATTCATTCACACCAAAGCATCGCTCACCGTCCTTATTCTGCTGTCCTGTTAGCTCCTCCTGCTGCTTATCGGCAGTAGCCTGGGACCCCGGTGATTCCTGCAGCCACAGCAGCATCAGGGGCAGTCAGCATTGCAGACTGTGTTGCTGTCAGCAATGGCAAACATGGTATCATACTGTTCAGTATCATGATGGGCGGATTTTTCAACCACTGAGGTATGGCATGTTGAGGAACAGCAGGACAAAAGGAGTGCGGGACATGCACCACCCAGGGCCATGCCCACGAGTGCCATTTCCCCTGTGTCTGTTGCATCATCAAACCAAGCCATGCTGTGTATAAGAGCACTCAACAACATATACATATGCCAGGTCCATTGATGCAATGGCTGAGGCATCATGATTGCAGCTGCTGCTGCTCTGGTGTGCAGAAACGCTGGCACTGATACATCCCCTGCTGACATATAGCACTGCTGTTGCGATGGGCCCAAGCATGCCCATTACAGGCTAGCCAGAAGCATCGTCAAGGAACTAGCTACCATTCTGTGCTGAAGAAGCCCATGCATTCTGTGCTGTTGATAGCCCATGCATTCTGTGCTGACGATAGCCCATGCAAGCTGCCAAATGATGTCATATGTGTTGCTTGACGCCAGCTCCAGGAAGGCGTGTAACAAAGAAGCATAGTTCGTGCTGGAACGCTTTGCATAACGGCTGCTTCTGAGCTTGCTGCCTGCTGATGATGCCTGCCTCAGCATGTGCTTATCCTCAAACACACAGCCCCTGCTTGATTGCCCCTTCCTGCTGACAGCTACAAGTAAAGCATGCTGCTGCTGACTGCTGATTCTCGGGGCAAATCACATGTATTTGGGTAAATCCAAGTGCAGTAGCCCAGTCTGGACTTGCCCTGTAGATTGCCTGCTGCTGCTGCTGCTGCTGCTGAGCCTGCTGATGATGCTAGCCTCAGCATACACTTATCCTTACACACACAGCCCCTGCTTGATTGCCCCTTCCTGCTAACAGCTACAAGTGAAGCATGCTATACCACAGAAAAAACTATGGAGAAATCCATGCAGGAAGAGCTGTGCCTGGTACCCCTGTGTGAAGCCCCCACCCCCTGCTGCTCCTGCTGCCGCTGACAATGCTACAAACACCCCCCCCCATCTACGCTGCAGCTGTGGTCGCAGGTCACAGCACGCAACCCCACAGACCTATGAACCCTGGCCATCAACCTCCGCCCCCCCAGAGCCACACATCCAGCGGCTAAAACACCCCACAGCACCACGTTGGTCCATCTCGACACAGCAACACCAGCAGCAGCACGGCGGTCGTGCAGCGATGAAGCCCTACTGGGATTCACTATCATCCCTGCTTCCCACCCAAACAAATCTGCCGTGCTTGGTGCCCCAGATGGTTGTGGTTTGGGAACCCCGGTGAGTGAAGATCTGTTGCTAGTTTGACTGCTGCTGCTGCTGCTGCTGGCACGCACCGCGCTTGCAGAGCCGGCTGCTGCTGGGTCGTTTGTCCATTGGGCGGCAATTCGCCGGCCTCTTTCTTCATCAGTCTGCAAAGCAGCACAGAAATACATGCACCAACGTGTCAGATTGTAGTGGAACAAAGCAGACTAGCAGTTTATCTGCTAAAGGTACATTACCATGACTACAGAGCTGAAAGACAAGAGCAACCTACATTTCACCAATTGGTCTGCACAAATCAGTAACACAGCACACCAGCTTCCCAAAGTGAATGAGCACAAAGCTTCTGCACATTGTGCCTCGTGCTAGATATAAGCTGCATGCAGCCAGCCACCACAATCACGATACACAAGTGAAGCAGACGCACGCCGGGCAGCTCTACAACAGCATCCAGGCCCTGAGCTAGCTACGCCCACATGTATGTCAACGAGGTGCTCAGAACACCAACTCTGATTTTCACATGCAGTAGCAACCCTGTCCGTGCTGATAAGAGCGGTCCCGGTCCAAAGCCATAGCTATGGCTTGATGTTCAGTATGTGTCAGCCTGGCGCCGAACAGTGCAGCTGCCAGTGTGGTGAGCCACTATGGGCCAACCCGATCGACAGGTCATCACGAAGTGCCACAGAGCAGAGCAGGTGACAGTTCCCTTCCGCAGTAAACCTAGCAAGGACTTTACAGACCCCTTTGAACACCCTGTCGGTGACGAGTGGTGCAACAGATGATGCTGTGTTGCGGAACACCTCCCACAGCTGTGTGTGTCACCAACTCACTTCTTGTTTCTCCTCGGCAGGATGTTGCTCAGCAGTTGTCTCTGCTGATGTCCCTTCAGCCGCCTGTTCTGCAGCTGCAGCCTTCTCAGCTGCTGCCTGCGCCTCCGCTGCTTTTGCCTCTTCTGCTGCTTTGGCTGCTGCAGCTTCTGCCTCTGCTTTGCGCTGCGCGGCAAGCTCAGCTTGGTGTTTCTTGTGTTCTGCACGCTTGACCTCAGTTTCTTCTTCAACCCGTTTGAGGTCAGCTGCAGGAGAAGTGCAGAGTGCAGAATGCAAATAACTGTCTGTAAGGTAGCTGGAGGTTGGGGGTGTATCAGTGGGATTGCATGTCCCACACAGGCAAGCTGTTTGAGACAGTGGCAAGATTAGCACGCCAGTTGCGCCTCAGCAGCCTGTACTAGCCTGTATTAGCACATACAATCAGCTCGCTAATGAACATCGGCATTGACAGCAGACACCTACTGTAAGTTCAACTAACCTGTCAGCTTAGCCAGCTCCTGCTCTGTGTTTGCAATGTCGCCGTCAACGTTTTGGTGGCGCTGATTGATGTGTTCCCGTACCCCGGCCGCGCTAGCTGCGTACTGGGCCTTCTTTTCCAATGAGGCTTTGTACTCATCGATTTTCTGCTTCAAGGCATCACGCTTTGCTGAGTTCTTTTCTATGCAGGTGTTCTTGCACCCACTCAGCTCATCGGAGCCATCACAACAGTCTGCAGGTGCACGATACGGACGATGTGACTATCCGAGTGGCAAGTTGGAGCAATACGGCCTGACTGTCAGACTGAAGCCGATTATGCTCAAGGCACAGGTGTTGCAACAAAAGCAGTTGCTGCATACCAGCCTGCGTCTTACCGCAGATTCCGTCGTCTACGAACGACGTAGACAAAAGCTTTGCTTCGTGCCCCTTGTTCCGGCAATAGAACACCCCATTGGGGCAGGCGGACGTCCCTGCAAAGTGGCAACCACCCCACTAAGATCGCAGCACCATCAGGAGCACTTCCGCAAGGCTAAGCGCTGGCAGCCCTGGAAGAGGCATCAGCGGAAGCTGTTAGAAGTTTACTGACCTGGCTCGTCGCTGCTGTCGGGGCAGTCACAGAAGTTGTCGTTCACTTGGTTGTAGTCGATCACCCTGGAGCCGTCAAAGCACCTGAATTTGCCATTCACTGGCTGGTACTTTTCAATTTGATCGGGTATGGCCCCGCGTATAAGGCTGGCAGCACTAAGACTGGCTCCTGCCAGCAGAAGGCTCAGCAGGAGCAGCGGTTGCTGTCTGTGCGTCGCGCTCATGGCTTGGTCATACCGCTGCGGACACCACCCGAGCTTACACAACGCTGGTGAGGCAGGGGTGTGAGCGGGTCAAAACAAGGCGTTCACCCTGGTGTGTCACTGCACTTGTTACAGCGAGGTTCACCGGCAGCTATGCCCTTGTCCCGCAGCACCACTCAGTGTCGCACCGCAGCAACTCTCTGGGTTTACAACACCCTGACGTTTGTTTGAGTTCGTCGATCAGGGCTCTGTTAAAGCATGCAGGACCCTGGCCCTGGCCTGTAATACCTGGGTATTGTGGGCACTCTGCAACTGCTGACCAAGTCCCTGACATCCTGATGCAACAACATGCATGCGCGACAGTGACATGCTGACATTGATTCAGTGACAGATGTTCCAGGCTTGACCTCTCTGTTTTGTACTTGCCAGCCTGGGCCACAATACCAACTGTACTGCTGTACCGTACAACCCTGCCTTGCAAGCAGCAGGCTGCAGCTTACTCTCTAGAAATTTTTCAGAAGCAATTTTCAGGTGCTGAGGTACATAAGCACTTGGTTGTTGCTGTGCTGCCTGTAAGCTGTGAATGTGAACCTGCCACTGCTGAGTGGACGACGGTTATCAGCATTTGCCGCTTGGGCTGGCATGCTTCTGGAGTAGACAGCTGGCTAAGCACCGCAAACCGTACCTGTTATAGTCGGATCATCAGCCACAAGCCAAGTAGTGTACCGTATCTGGCTCAACGGCCACTTCGCTCGTAGCGGCTTCAACACACAACGTCTCCCGCCGAAGCAATGTTGTGTAAGCAGTGGCACTGGCGGAATGCAGCATGAACAGCTATGCAGCGGAGATCACCAAGAGCCAGGAGCCATCTCCAGCGAGCAGCACGCAGGTTCGCTCTAGCAGCTGCACCCGGTTTGGCACTACTCAGCAGACCGAAGTCTCAAAAATAGCGTGTTATGCTGCAGTTGGACTTGTCTGAGGTCTACTTCTTGGTGCTGCATTGGCTGTCAAACGGACCCTGCAAGCATGCAGCAGAAGTTCTGCTGCAGGAGGTCACCAAGCACCGCTTGCTCTCGCAGCAGTATACTGTACTCGGTGCGTATCATAGCGCATGGTGGTAGCTTCATTGTATGCGGTCCCTGCAGCCACAGCAGCTGAGGAGCACCTGAGCATCATACCTGCTGTACAAAACCACATTCAGCAAGGCTTGGCCAAGGCTCGGCAGAAGTCTCATCTTGCATGCCGGCTGCGAGCTTCTAGTTTCACCTCGTAGATTAATGCACGCGGTTATCATCTGCAGGTGGCAGTCAGCCATCCAGCTATCAGTCCCTACTGCAGAGGCACAGAGGTGTTCCTGCAGATGGTTTACTGCAGCTCCTGCAGCAGTGCTTGGCCAGGGCTCAGTCATCACAACACGCTGGCGCACAGGTAATAGCAGGAACCGCGCGAGTGATCTGTCGCAGCTCTTAGTCATGGCCTGCTAGGTTCGCAGCAGTGTGCAGGAACATGCGCAGATGCTGTCACATGCCAGGTCAGCATTACCCCTAGTGCCCTGCAGGACATCACCTGCTTCTCCATACCGAAGTCAGCCCTGTTTCTGTCACTCAGCTGCAGCACCAGCACCACAGGTCTGGCTGGATACAAAGATAGTCATGCAGCTGCAGAACTTGTACTGCTGTACGTTTCCTGCAGGGCCTGCAAAGCCTCCTAGCAGGAGGGCCACTAGCAGCACTGCCAGCGTTAGCAGCAGCTCCAGCGCCTCAAAAGCCACCCTGGATTCAGCATGCTGCTACACATGCAGCTCTGCCGCAGCTGCAGCTGCTGCAGCAAACAGGTCTCACCAGCCGCAGGAGTGCCACCAGCAGTGACAGGCTGCCATTGCAGTATGTGGCTGAGCGGTTTTGTCACCATGCAACTTTCAGAGGGCACGGGTTCCCAGTGTTTAGTTTGATTTTTGACAAGGAGGGCAGGAGGGTTGTTACTGGAGCAGATGATGCAATTGTCAAGGTAATAAGTACAGCTGATGTCTGGTGTCAGCAGTGGGCATGTCTTCTAGCTGATTTTGCTGAGCAAGGTGGCAACAGCAATGCCAGTGCACATACCTACTAACAGCAGTTGCAGCAAAAAGGTGTACAACAATGCTGCAGCCTGATTCTCGTCAAGCTCACAGCTTTGCTTTAAGGTGCAACAGACGTCGCACAGGTACGAGGAATGCACCCCTGATGATCAGCACTGCTTGATCTGGTCCTTTCTCTCCTGCAAGCAACTGTCTGCCAGTGTTCATTGCTTATCTGATGTGGCTCACATGCCGCAGATCTGGAGCCTTGAGACTGGCCTGCTGCTGGTGACCTGTCGTGGGCACACTGGCGAAATCAGTGACCTGTCCTTATCAGCTGATGGAAGCATGGTTGCCTCCGGATCAGTAGACTCTGATGTCAGAGTATGGAGCATGCTGGTGGGTCTGCAGTGAGCTTTGGCACTGGTCTATGTACATGTGTTGTTATAAGTCCAGCTGCTCGTAGGTGTTGAAGGTATACTGTAGTAGACGTAAAACTGCATGCCATCTCCAGCCGCACACAGCATCCACAATGCTGATCAGTGATTATACTTGCAATCAATGCAGCAGTCAGCCACATGATGCCGTTTGCTGCCTACTGCTTTGCAGCCAGACAACCTCGGACAAAACACAGCGATCCTGCGTGGCCACACAGCATCAATCAACCTGATAGATTTCCACCCCACAATCCCCTCCGCTCTGCTATCAGCTTCAGTGGATGGCTCTATCAGACTCTGGGATGCACGTGATATGCACTTTGTTCCCCTAGTGCTGCTGCCCAATGACAACTTTGGGGCTTTTGGCAGCAGCCTAAGGGTGGGAACGGAAGCAGCAGCAACAGCAGCAGCTGCGGCGGCGGCAGGGTCTGCTGGAGCTTGGAGGAGCTTGACAAGGGCGGTGGGGGTGACAGCAGCAGCAGCAGCAGCAGTGGAGTCAGAAGCGTCTGCAGCACGAGCGGCCTCGGCACCAGAGGTGGGCCAACCATGTGTCACTTGTAGTGTACTATAGGCCTTGCGATTACCAACACAATGAGAGTTTGATAATGCACCTTCAGTGCATTTCGGGAGGGGATGTTGGTGTATGAGGCTTGAGGTCCAATCATATCCATGTCTGCCGCCTGACAGCTCATCCTGGCATGTGTTTGCAGGAACCACAGAGTGGAATGTTATGCTGTAGCTGGAGCCCAGATGGCAGATTTATAGTAGCAGGAGGTCAAGATTGCTGTGTGTACATCTGGCACTGGGACCTTCAGCGGAAACAGCAGCAGCTACACAACGCCACCAAGCGAAGGTCTAGCTCTGGTGTGGCTGCGGCTCAAGCAGCAGGTGCAGAGGGGACGGTGGCAGCAAAGGCATCAGAAACGTTTCAGACTAATGACAAGCAGCAGCAGCAGCAGCAGCAAGGGTCAGCCAGGAAAAGAGCTAGCTCAGGTACAATGGCAGCAGATGGTGGGCAGCAGCAGCAGCAGCGGCTGACAAGAAGCCAGTCACATGCACAGGCTGCACATCAGGAGCATGATCCAGAGCCGACGGCTCAGCAGCATCTGCCGCGTCTGACCAGTAAACGATCACAGTCACAAGCAGAGCAGTCCCGGCAGCATGAAAATGATGCTGCACAAATGCAGCCACAGCCTGAGCCAGTGCAGCAGCACGAGGATGCATGGCAGCAACATCCGCCACGGTTGACAAGAAGACAGTCCCAATCACAAGCAGGCGGACAGCAGCAGCCCCAGCAGCAGCAGCAGCAGTCGGGTTCCAGCAACGCCGAAACAGCGCAGCATTCAGGCGCTTCTACCAGCCAGCAGGAGAAGCAGCCGTTGCTGACATCAGCAGATTGGCCCATGCCTTCTGAGCTTCAGAAGTTAAGTGGGCACAAGAACGAGGTCATACAGGCGGAATTCAGTGGCGCTGGCACTCGGCTGGCTACAGCATCATTGGACGGCTCTGTGAGGGTAAGCTGGCAGGGTAGTTTACTTTTACAGTGTTTGATGCAATAACGGGCTGGGATTTCCCGCACTCCGTGCAATTGACTGTGCCAGCACAGCTGGTGATGCTGCTGCAGCAGCAGCAGGTGCTGCTGTCAGCTGATTGCCTAATGCCTTCCGAGCTCCAGAAGTCAGGCGCAGCAGTTGCAAGAGGTTGTGCATGGCCCACCAGCACCTGCAGTGTACAGCTAAAGACAGCGCGCCTTCTATAACAGCATGCATGTATCCTGCGCAGCACATGCTTGTGGCTTTGCATGCCTGGAAGCCATCTCAGAGGCACCAACTGCTCAGTATTACAACACCGGTGCTTGTGGCGCCAATGCTGTACGTGTGCACTGCTGTTGGGCTGTCGTGACATAGCTTGGCGACATAAGTCTTAGTATGGGGTCAACTCTGCAGAATCTGCTCAGCTAGATATTGAAACAGCATGGGTGATGTTGTTGCTGATACCCACTGATATCATTTTTTTTGGAATTCAAAGCGTATTGTTTCTCACTCTCTTTTGCCAATGTCTAATCTGTGGACTAGGTGTGGCAGCTTGTCCAGGGGATCAAAGGCAAGCCTAGATTATATTGGCAGGAGGCTATGCCACCCTTGATGGTGGTAGCTGTAGAGGCAGCAGCAGTGGCAAGGGCCCGCCAGCGGAGGGAGCAAGCCCAAGCGCTGATAATCAACCACATGGGATGGACTGCTGATGATAGCAAGGTATGCATGTGGGCTGCTCGGTGGGTGGCCTGCTGTCTTGCTGCTGGCAGTTGTGAGAGTTGTGCTGCTGGCAGTTGTGATCATTGCAGCTGCTGTCAATGCATGTACCTTGGTTCCACACTGCTGCAAAGGTGATGAGGCATGTGGCCGAATGTAACAGTGAAGACTTGCTTGACTTCTGATGTCTGCCACAAACCTCGGCTGCAGCATTCGTTGCACAAGGTGGGGCCACAACATCACTGCAACTGTCCACAAACCACAGAGAGATGCTGGTGCTGCTACTGTTCTCCTACAGATTCTTGCTGCAGCATCAGACAACATTATCCGGGTATGGTGTGCACATACTGGCGCGTTGCTGCAGCTGCTCAAGGGTCACACTCAGCAGGCTCATGTGCTTGAGATGCATCCTCATGATCCTAGGCTAGCTTTATCTGGTGGATATGATGGGATGGCAATTCTTTGGGACATCACTAGTGGTGCTATACTCAAACGGTAAGTTGCTTGTGTGTGAAATAGCCAAGCCCCAAGACTCACAGTGTATCGTGTCTGCTTCGCAGCCATCGGCATTCAACGCATGAATGGGCTCTTGGAACTGCCTGTTATACATTAGCTGGCCTCTTCAGGCCCAGCTTGCATCTATCCTGCTAGCTGCTGTCATTCTTGTTATGCTGATCATCGTATCAGTTGCTGTGTGTGGACTGTGCTGCTGTGGAACAGGTTCTCCAGCTCAGACACCATCCCAGTAGCAAGGGGCTCCTGGGCACCGCCTGTCATACAGTTGGTAGACGGCCATTTCACACCCGACGGCAACGCATTCTGTGTAGCAGATGTAGCAGGCCAGTTCAGCTTGTATGCAGTCGGCAGTCCCACACCGCTGCTGCTATCAGCCCCCTACGATCAGTTTTTCAAGAAGGACTATGACCCAATTATGCATGATGAAGCGGGGTTTGCAGGGTTTATGGATCCTGCCGTCCCGTGTTACCACTTGAAGGGTCAGCAGCCGCTATGTGACAATCAGTTTATGCCATATCCGGATGAATTTCAGGAGGCTCACAGAGCGGGCAAAGTGTTGGAACTTGTTAAGTCAGGTAAGTACAAGGTCAGGACCATCATGCTGTGTTGTTGATTCCAGATTGGCTGTGGCCTGCAAATGCAGCTTGGTCAAACATGATTCTGTGGCCGAGAGCCATTGTCAGTCGGTGGGTCACCAGCATGTTCAGAAGTTACGGTTTTATGGGCTGTTGTATGCTAGTGAACAGGCGTTTGCGCAGTGCCACTTGTAAGTCACTCGTCGTTCTGGTGCAACATGCCGGCAGCACCTGGGCCTGGATCACAGATGGACGTCGCCGGTGTATGTCACTCAGTCGGCATACACTGGTGACGCCTATCTGTAATCCAGCCCCAGGTGGTGCCAGCATGTATTGAAGCAGTTTCAGCATGACCCTTTTGTCCAGTCTGCTGCTCTGGTCACTCACTATCACTGGTGTGGTGACCGCAACATGACTGTTGTTGGCTAGCCTGCATATCAGCGAGACCTGCTTGTTTGACTGTCTTTGATTGTCTGTCTGTCATGACCAGGCGGTGCCAACATGTCTCTACGAGGCAGCAGCATGACCCTCCCCTCCAGTCTGCAGCTCTGGCCACCTACTGTCACCGCTGCTGTTTGGAAGGCTCTTGAGGACAGAGCGGCGCTCATAGCAAGAGGCAGCAGCAGAATTGTGTCAGAAGCAACAGTGAGGGTGAGCATCAGGAGGTTTATTGCCTTGCCATGTGCCTTGGCATGCCTCACTGATCAGACAGAGTTGAACGCATCAAGGTGGTGGGCTTGGTGTAAGGATGGCAGTAGACCGCATGGAAAGCAACTGCATATATATGTATATACAGCTTGGGATCGCGCAATCTACTGTCATTTCGGGTCTTTGCAAGCTGCATTGATTGCGTTGCAAGCTAGTTTGGCACTACCAGTGTAGATCAGTGCTTATGTTGAGCAGGTAGCTAGCTGCACTGCTGTGAATGGACTACAAGGTGTGATGTGGTGTACTGCAGGACACTGCTGAACGTCATGCCCTTGAGGAGCACAGCAAACTATTGGCAGCGTTGCTGCGTGGCATGACTCTGCAAGAGCAAGAGCATCGAGCACAGCAGATAACTCAAGCAGCAGCTCTGCGGCAGCAGCAGCAGCAGCAGCAAGGGGCTGCAGCTGCTGACGCTGCTGCAGCTGGGAGTGCCAGCAGGCAGACTGACAGGCGTCAGCAGCAGCAGCGTGAGGGTGGGGGTTTGACTGACGATGTAGCGGGAGAACTCGACTATGAACAGCTTGCTGACTTGGCTGGGAGTGACAGTGACTATGCAGCAGAACAGGTTGGTATAAGAAGCTGAGGGGGCTGTTGCGGGATGCAGCCGCTGTGCTTTTGTTTGCATGGGGCATTGCCACTCCTTTGTCTGCACATGCTGTTGTTGGTGCGCCTTACATGAGCACTACATGCAGAGTGGTTTCAGCCGTGGGCCACATCGTGTTTGCAAGTCACCGAAACCCACCTTTCTTTTTTCTAACCAAATGCAGGTACAAACTGGGAGTGATACTGACTGGGAGGGTGCTGACGACTTGAGCGAAGACATTGACAACGATAGCGATGCTAGCGGCCAGCGGCAGGGGCATCGGCATTCAGAAAGGCAGCGTAATCGGCGGCAGCAGCGGCGCGCAGCCGAGGGCCGAAGCTCGCGGTTGCGAAGGCGGGCGGAGCAGCAAGAGCGCGGAGGCCCTGTCACGTGAGTATTCCTTTTCAGAAACGTTCAGCATTGAAAGAGATTTCTCTTTGTCCCGCGATTTGACACATATATGCTTGTAATGCAGCGCACTCTCGACCATTCTTTCTGCTCGATCGCCTACATGCCCCTGTCTTGGTGAAGGCATGCGAGCGAGCAATTCTCGGTCCTGCTAACCTTGTGTTGTGCCACCGTCCTTGATCTGCTGCTGTCAGGCGCCGTGGTGCTGCCAACACTCCTCAGCGGCAGCAGCAGCAGCGCACACCCAACACACGGCAGCGCAAGCGGCGGCGCAGCGACAGCGACGAGGGGAGTCCTGAACCATACTCGGATCCAGAACAGCTACTAGACGGGCCTGGGACGGGGTTAGACTCCGATAGGGCACGGCGGGGTCAGCGCAGAAGCAGCAGACGGGCAGCAGCGGCCGGTGTGGCAGCAGCAGCTGCGGCCGCAGCAGCAGACGAGGACGATGACGAATCAGGCTCAGATGCTGATGAAGATCATGCCCAAGAAGCAGCAGCAGCAGCAGCTCCTGCTGACGGTTTGGAGCCACAGCAACAGAGAAAGCGTCAGAGGCGGCAGGCTGACAGTCAAGCTGCTCCTTACCCAACTGCTAGTAGCAGGCGAGGCAGGCAGTTTGAATGTTACTCCTGGCTATGCCAGTCGCAGCACAGCCCTAACAGCTATGTACCTCAGCTCGGCGATTCTGTTGTGTACCTGTTTGAAGGCCACAAAAAGTATCTGGATGCAAGGAATGATAGGCTGACTGATCGGCCATGGGAAGTGTTGAAACGCCCAGGTGCTGGGCAGCAGCAGTGGTGGTGGCAGCAGCAGCAGCAGCCGGACTTGCTGCAGCAGGCCCAAAACCAGCAGCAGTGGCAAAGTGTGCAGCAGCACTCTGAGCACTGGCAGCAGCAGCTTGATGTAATTGGGACTGCAGCTGCCACTGGGCCAAACACAGCAGCAGCAGCGGCGCACGTGGCACCAGCAGCAGGATCATCCGAGGATGTGCCTTCTGTATCACCCTTGGACCCTGCTGCAGCTGCTGCTGCTGTTGTTGCTGCTAATCAAGCTGCTGCTGCTGCTGACGGACAGCCTGTAGACGCAGCAGCTGCTGGGTTGGAACCTGCTGCAGGGACTGGCGATGATGCTTGCCATGCAGCAGCTGCTGCTGCTGCTGCACCTTATGAAATGAGGCCAGCTGAGCCATGCACCATAGTGGGCTTAGAATACCTCATACAAGGTGAACACACATGACTTGTGTGTGCTGTGGTCCAATTACGTGTTTGTTATGGACACTGACGCCTGCTGTGGATCGGATGATCATGAACTCGAGTGTATTGAGCTCTGCCTGTCATCAGATGAGGTGTATCATCACACTGTTACCTTGATCCCTGGGTGGAAGCTTGCTTCGGTTTAGTCTATTACCCAGGGGGGGGGGGCCTTCACCTGATCATGAGAACCATTCTGCTTTGTAAGACTCCTCTGGGTCTGGCGTCTGTGTAACCTCTTGTTGCCGAGCTTCAGCTGCAACAGCAACATCGTACATTCGCAATGGGCGCTGAAGCATCAAAGCGCTGCTGCTGTGTACTACTGCAGATGAACAAACAGTACCGCTGCTTACCCTGCAGCTCTCAGCGCCAGCAGCAGCAAACGCAGACCCTCTATCGACCGCAAATGCGGCAGCGGTGGCTGCGGAGGCATCTGCACTTGAACAAACTGCGTCTGTGCCAGCAGCAGGAGCAGCAGTTGCACATTCGGCTGGTGTAGGGTACCTGTTCCAAGTGGTGTTGCCGCACCCATCAAGTGGGCATGCGGATTTCGTGATACTACAGAGCAGGTTCTTGGACTCAGTTGCAAAAACCTGGCAAGTCGGTGACAGGGTCCAGGTGTGTCGTCGTTCAGCAATATCCAACACTGTATCGTTGCATCATTGAAGTATGCTCTCTTGGGACCCCTAGTGACTGGGTGCCTGTTTCACTGGTACCGGAAGGTACTTTATTGGCTTTGCCTCTGTGATGTTTTCTAGCTGAAAATTTATAGCGTGATTGTTGGTCAACCCCTCATGTCACAGGCCAGCAGCACTGACCTGTGCGGTCCTGTGGACTCCTTTTGCAAGACAGTATATGCTGCTGCTGGTGTTGCCGTATGTTGCTGCTTTCTCTGCTGCCGCTGTACACAAGTCTACGTGATGGTCCATCTCCCACCTGCCAGTCCTGCTGCTGCTGCTGATGTATGCTGCTACAGAACTTTCTCCTGGACCCCGAAGGTGGCAGTTGGTGGGTCGGCACTGTTGTTGCTGACCAACGCATCAGTCAGCCACACAGCGGGATTGCAGCCGATCCCTATGGCTGTGGAGGTCTGTGGGAGAGGTATAAAGTGCAATGGGATGAGGAAGACGAAAACTCTGAAGCAAATACTGCAAATGCAAGCCGGGCAACTGTTGCTAGAAACACCTCACCTGCAGTTGCTGCTGCTGCTGCAGCTAGCAGCGGGGCAGCAGGAGTGGATGGCAGCAGCAGTGCTGATGAACGGCGGGGTGGCAATGCTGATGATGCTTACGCATGGTTGAGTCCCTGGGAGTTGTATGAAGCTGGGATGAGAACTGAGGCTGTGTTGATACGGGAACACTCAACACAGATGCCAACTGAACAGGTACGGCGGCTAGTGTTTGTAATTTGTCCTGTCGGTTTTATACTTGTGGTTCAACGAGGGTGGTGTTGTAAACAGGCCGTTCGTGTGCTGGTGGTGGTGATGATGTTGATGATGATGGTGATGCATTCATGTCCCTGAGTCTGTGGGATTGTTGAATGAAGCTGGGATAAGTACTGAGGCTCTGATGATGCGTACACAAACCTCAAGGGGGGGTCCCTCGTATGAAGCTGGAATCAGTACTGAGGCTGTGTTGGTACGGGAACACTCAACACAGACGCCAACTGAACAGGTACGACGGCTAGTGCCTGGGCTTTGCCATGTCCCTTTTCTATTGTGGTTCAAGCTAGGGTGGTGGGTGCCAACAGGGTCATCACGTTACCACTAGAGCTGGCAACTCCTTCAATTCATTCCGATTGACTGTTGAAGTTATGCTGTCGTTGCCTTGCAGGTTGCCCGCTTGCTGCATGCTGTTAAGCGGCTAAGGCACAGTTCAAGGGCCGCACCTTTGTCACTGCGCCACCTCCACAGCAGATAGCGATGTACAGCACCACCACTGGGCTGCCAACTCCCTCATGTTACAGGACTTGTGATGTGATGCTGTTACCGCCATGCAGGTTGCCCGTTTGCTGCATACTGTTGAGCGGCTAAGGCACAGTTCAAGGTTCCGCACCTTTGTCACTGCCCCACCCCCAAATGCTGAGTACAGTGTAGCAGATGGTGACCTGGTATACAACAGGGTCATTGCACTACCACTGGGCCTAGCCAACATACAGGTGAGACAGGGGGAGACCAATGCAGTTTGCAGCAGAATTACCTTCAAGCAGCAGTCAAACAGCATCAGCAGTGGGTGTATTAGCTTCATGAGGCTCCCTTTCGAGTCTGCTGTTCAGATCAAGTGACACTGACTGGGTCACCTGTTACCGAGAGTGTGGTGTTGCACAAGCATGCATGTCCAGAACGAGTCGACTCGCCCATCGTGTAGTCTATGAGGTGATTATATCCTTGCATGGGCTGATAGGCAAGCCAGGTAAGGACGGCTTCAACTCGCAGTTGGTTGCAACCCTAAACATACAACTCTCAGAGCTCTACTGTAGCAGCAGTGACATATTCATGTTTAAAGTGCCACTTCAGTGACTGAGCCATGAGTGTTTTCTGGTTGTGCAGGATCGGCTTGAGTCTGGCTATTACCGCACCTTGCAAGCCCTATTACATGATGCATCGCTCATTGCAACAAACGCAGCCATGTTCAACGGTCAAGACTCGCCACTAGCCAAGAGAGCATTGGAGCTATACCAAGCCATTGCGGCTGCAGCAGCAGAGCCTTCTGCTGCTGCTGCTGCTGCCGGAGATGGGCGGTCACAGCGGCAACGGAGGAGAGGTGATAAGGCTCCAGTGGAGCAGCCAGATCGACAACAGCATTCCCAGCAAACAGGCTTGCCGGATCCTGCTGCTGCTGCAGCAGACGCTGTCGATCACACTCAGCAGCAGCAACGTAGCAGAAGGACAGCGGCAACGAGAGCTGACGCATTCCTAGCCGATTGCTTCGCTGCTGATGTCGATGCATCTGACACTGAACAGGAAGAAGCAGCAGCAGTAAGTGATGATCCAGAAGCAGACGAGCATTTGGCAGCACCAGCAGCCGGCGCACAATACAAGCCAAGCCGGTCTAGACATGGGCGCAGCAGACGGCAGCAGCAGCAGCAGCACCGAAAGGCCAGGCATCGGCGGAAACACCACAATGACAGCAGCAGCGAGGATGTTTCCTCTGATCAACCGAGTGACAGTGCAGAAGAGGGGGCTGGCTCACGGCAGAGACCCCAGAGACGTAGTAGCCGTCAGCAGCAGCGGCAGAGGCAACAGAAGTACAGAGAGGATTATGCCAGCGACTTTGAATCTGAGGAAGAAAGGCAGCAGGATAGTGGTCAGGAGCTGGCACTGGAGCAGAGACCCAGGCGCAGTGTTCGTCGCCACCAGACACAACATGAGCAGGATGTAGCAGCAGCAGACGGCATGTACGGGCAGCAGCAGCAGCAGCTGCGGATGCAAGGCATGCAGTCTACAACGGGTACTGCTGCTGCAAACCAACCGGCTGATGCTCCAGCAGCAGCCACGGATGCAGGGGGTGGAGCTGGCAAGGGCAGGATCAGGCTCAAGCTGTCTAAGCCACAGCAGAAAGCTGGGTCAGGTGCTGGATCAGTAGCTGCGGCTGTGGCAGCTCCAGCTGACTATGGTCAGCCCGCAGCAGGGGCGGCGGATATGGGCAGCGGTCTGGCACAAGCAGGGCAAGAGGGGTTTCAAGTGAATGGGGGTACTCATGGCTGCATGGCTGATGGACTTGCTAATGGGTGGCAAGATGCAATGCAAGCATGGGGTGGAAATGCTACAGACTGGAGTGGTGCTGCTGCTGCTGCTCAAGCTGCGTGGTATGGGCAAGATGCTGCGGCAGCAGCTGCAGGGGCTGGCGAGTGGCAACAGCAGCAGTGGCAGCAATGGCAGCAGTACTACGCTGACCCATCTGGTCAAATGCAGGTAGAGGGCTTTGTGCAGGACCCACAGCAGCAGCAGCAGGGGTGGGGTTTAGGTGCAGTTGATCTAAGTCAACACCAAGACCATGCAGCTGCTGATTTTGCTGCGGCAACAGCAGCAGCTGGGCCTGCTGGGGTTGGAGATGCTGCCGAAGGTGGCAGTAGATTGCGGCTCAGAATGAAAACAAGGTCCCACTACTAGTTCAGACAATGGGTGGCCACCCAATCAGGCCGGTGTGCATCAAGTGAAACATGGTTCGATGTACCAGGTGCAAGAAGTTGCCTGGTGTGTATTTGCAAGTAGTGAAGATTGATGTGCAGCAGGCTCTTTACCTGCTGAAACAGGCAGTTCTGCCAGTAGCGCTCCATGACTTGACAAAATCTCTCAGAACAGATCTGCTTTAGAAATGAAACTTCATAATAGTATGTGAACACTGGACTTCTAACATGGGGTGGGTTGCCGCCGGCAGCAGAGCGGCTCGCATGTACGCAGGACTCTTACTCTTTTGCCCCCCCCCCCTCCCCGGAAGATTGTGTGAAAGTGACTGAGCCAATCACGTACAAACATGATAGGTGCGTTGGCAAGGGCTGTTGTGCCATGCAGGGCGTGTGCCACCCGAAAAAGTTGCTCATGACAAATATGTTGGGGAATGGTCATGGCACGCGAGAAGCAATACCCTAATGTGCGTTCTGGAGCACTACTGTGTCGCTACAGTTCGCATGATGCAGTATATCGACGTGCCATGAGCCACACCAAGCCGGAATTCAAAGTTGGTTGACTGATGAGTGGGTCTTTCGTTCCACTGATGAGTGGGTCTTTCGTTCCAAGGCTTGAGTCGGAGTCTGTGTGACGTAACAGATTGGATGCCTGACCGAAAATGGTGTGACAAACAGAGAAAATGAATGTGGTGGGGCAGCTCTGCTGCAGGTAACACATGAGCCTAATGCTGACGCATCCGATTGCGGTGACGCATCCAGCGCTAGCGTAACCAGGTCACTTGACCAGCTTTTGCAGCACTTGCAGTTGGCATCTTTTCTATGCATGCTGATAGCTTAACTGCACGCATTGTCCGACTTGGTCTGCAACCTGTAGTTACAGGTCTGCTAGAGTCTGACAGGCACTACCGTCGACGGTGTCACCTGGACGTCCAGGTGACAGTACAGTGTCGGTTCACCTGCAACCCTTGTGTTGGCACATCGACGTAGCCGGTGTATCGACGTGCTCTATGGCTTATGTCGATGTCAGTTTGTGAAGTGTTGAAGGCTTGAGATGCCTGTTTTCGAAGTCCATGTTTACAGGCTGAGTCAACTTTTGCCTGGCAAAATTTGCCAGTTGTTGTTTGTGGTTTTCCGCCCTGAGGGCGAGTTTGCTCGGCATATTGCGGTCGAGTGCCGTGAGTCCGACTGTCCTTGGTCCCCTTGCGTTGACAAGTGAACGTGCTCAGCTCGCTTTGCCTCACATACGGCCCGATGTTTCCTCGCGGTAGCGACAAGGCCTTCCGCACTACGCTGGCTAACCAAGTTCAGAGTTACTGAAGATTTGAAGAACGATGCAGACGACCTCACGCAGTAAGCACGAGCTTCAGTGCTATCAGCAACTCATGAGGACACTATAGCGTTATTGCGCTTCGCGCACCCAGTTGCTCTGGACATGGTCTGCCTCGTATGTTGCACAGTTCAGAAACTTGCCGGTGGCTAATAGCTGAGCAACTGCGAGTATTTCCATGCTAGCGACCTCCTTGCATGATCTTAGTCGTTAGACCAAGAACCTTAGATGCACACCCTGCTTGCATGTCTCTGACGTCTGCATGGGTTAGTAGTTAGGGTGGGGTGGGCAGCGTCCAGTCGCGCGAGTAGTGCGACTGTCTAACCATGCCGGTAGACCAGTTACACCGCGCTTAGCACTCAGCTGCGCTCAGTAGCGACTTCTTTCTTAGCAACAGCTGGCTACTTCAAGGGGGTCAGCTGCTGGTACGCGTGGACAGCGGCTGTCACAGCAACAGCCGCTGCAGACAGATGTCTCCTGGCCTTGGCTGGGACATGTCACTTGCGACACTCGAGCGGCAGTTGCAGCAGGGCGCGGCGTGCTGCTGGCGGAAGAGCAAGAGGGCGTGCAAGGCATCAAGTCCAACAGGCACCACCACCAGAGCCTCAGGGAGGTAGTACTACTAGTGATTGTTGACTCAGGGTTTGTAGTACTAGTGGACTTTGCTGAATAGGTGTAGTCAGCAAAAATTGTTGCATTACCTGAGTCAGCAGTCACCAGCACCGCAGTTACAAGATAACCCACTGTTTCAATAGTACAACAGTAGGAACTGACAGATATGCTTTTCATTACCTGTCAGCACCACTGCAGCCATTTAGTGGGATGGTATCACAACTGGTGAACCCTATTCATAGGGTGAATATGAACAGGGTCCATCAGAGGTGATGCCATCCCACTGAAATGGTTGCAGTGGTGCTGACATGATGGTAGCATATCTGCCAACCCACTACCATTGTCTAGTTGAAACGGTGGGTTGTTTTGTGCAGTCCTGCAGTGCTGGTGACTTCTGACTCAGGGGATGCAATGGACCCCGTTGACTAGAAGTCCCAGAGTCGGAACTACTACCTCCTCGAGGCTCCGGCGGTTGTGCCTGTTGAGCTTGATGCAAATGGGCACTAGGATAGTAGTACCACTAGCATTGCAGTTACACATCAACCGGCTTCAAGCCGTTCAGTGAACGCTACAGTAGCAGTGGATTGGCAGACATGTTACTAACATGTCATGACATCACCTGTCAACACTACTCCAGCCATTCAATGGGATGGTATTAAATCTGGTGAACCCTATGAGCAGTTCAGAGCTAGCATGCAGATGCAAGACCTGAGCATGGTCACCAGAATTGCCTTGCTTGACAGCAATAAGCGGGTGCCAGCAGCTACACGCCTCAGCATCTTTGCCACTCACATGCAGTATTGACTAGTCAGATAGCACTGTTCATCGTGTGCTGGGTCGCTTCAGGCTTGAAGCAGTTGGTCACTCACTACATTGAGCAGGCCAGATGTAACCGCTACATGGACAATCTCGAAGCTAACGGGATCGGCATGTTGCTGCTGTCTGAGTTTGTGCATGCAGCTCCCCAGGTCTCGGAAGCTGAACGCGCTCTTCGCCTCAGGATTGAAGCTGAATACCCATATTGCAGCAACAGCTCAGCATGATGATCTGCTCGCAACCACCACTGAGCAGATCATGTTGTGTTGCCACAGCAGCACTCAATGTTGCTCAGGCTGGCTGCGAGCAGATGATCATGCTGAGCCGCTGCTGCAATAAGGTTATAGTCAGCTTCAATTCTGAGGCGAAGGGCACGTTCGGCTGCCGAAACCTAGGCTGGTGCGTTCACAAAAATTCAGATGACGGGCATGTTCAGCTTCCGTGACCTGGGCACCTAGGTCTCGGGGGCTGAACATGCCCTTCGCCTCAGGATTCAAGCATCTTGGATCTGTATGTTACGGGATGCTGCGGCTGGCTCAAGCACTTGCTTGCAGAATTGCAGCATAACCTCCATATTGGTGTCAATGACTTTATTCACAGAAAACAGAAAGCGGTTTTGGTAGCACATTCAGGGATGCGAATTCACCCTTGTGACAGCAGCAGTGCAAAGCTTCATTCGTGACTATACCAACATCAGTGGTCAAACACGTACGCGTGGCTGCAGCCTATCATGTTGGGATAGTGATGTTGTATAAGCGCATTCTGGATAGGCCGTGTATACTTAGTGGCATTATGATAGTGTTGGCATCCACAGTCTTGTCGTGACAAGTTGCCACTGATAATCAATCTGTCAGGGCGCAGTTCTGGTGAGAATCTGCCTAGCATTCATTGATGTTTGCTCATGTTTCAAGGGGCTACTGTTGTTCGTAAACTGGTCTGCACCAAGTTTGCAGTGCATGCATGGACGTGTGGCTGCTATTCACCATGTGTCATGCAGCTTCTTTCTCAGGCACATAGTCTAGTTGTCATTAACGAATATTGCAGGCTAACCACAACGTAACTATCAGTCTCTAAGCTGTTTCAGACAGTTCTGTCATGTATATAGACCAGATTTGCCCCACTGTTGGCAGCATGTCATTGATTGTTGTCTGCATATGCATGAAGGGCATTGATGAGAGACAATGGCAAGTGTCGAAACGCGTCTGCCTAGCCAAGGCCTGTTTGCATGGATAGTCTATTCATATCATATGTATGCTACAACCTGTCTGTAGTTGTCGTACATCCCTACAGTTGTTGGTAGGGTTGCATGTTGCTTCTATCCGATCACTTGAACATTGGTCAGGTGTGGGCATGTTGATAACACTACTGCCTAGCATTCATGACCATTGGATTTAATAGCATGTTATAGGTCCATGCTATCTGATGAGGTAGTAATGTCGACAGCAGCGCTTGTCGCAGTTGCTGTAGTACGCATTCATCCAGCATGCGTTCAACGTTCAGTGAAGTTTAGCTCATGCATTGTGGGGAGGGCCCCTCCGGTAAGTCTGTAGGAGTAGTGTGCGATACTACGCACAGTGCTTTCGCTGCTGGCTGTTACTAGCTTGAGCTAGGGTAGCTATAGCTAGAACTAGTGTTCACAGAGTAATAGGAAGTATTTACCCTCTTTTTTGTGTTGCTGGTATCCACCAACAAGTAGCAACCATCTGCCGGGGGCTAAGAGCCTTGCTTTTTTTTGTGTCTTAGTACAGCTGTGCATTGCTGCCGGGCATTACTGTTGTGTGCAACCAGCTGGGCAAGGCTGCGTGCCAGATGGTACCTGTGCACACCGCGGAGCCTGTAACTCGCTGCTGTACGTCTCATTGGGCCAATCTTATTCTTGTGTCGTGCGGAAGTCCCACCGTGATAGCAGCAAGTGTTGCAACAAGGTCTATTTCGTTCCATCTGTGGCGTTATCATAACCCGAGGTGTATGATCATCAGACACAAGCACTTTTCAATTGCATATAGCACGGTAATCGTGTCACTATCAGACACCTTGATGAAAGCTCTACATCGGGAATGTCCACAATGTGGATATGTCAGGATATGCAGGATATGCAGCAATCGACAATACATGTATTATTCAGAGGGGACAAGCAATGACTGGCCACCGCTACTGCAGACAGTTGGTGTTCAACGAGACTATATGTATGTATGTATACTCAAACATGGCTCTCTCATGATCATGAGCAAGTTGTTTTAGTTGGCCCAGAACAACCAACACATGTACATGTAACAAGCTGTGACCAGTGACCAGCTGTCAAACATGGCTTGCATACAGATTCGCATCTTACATCATCATTACGGGACCAACTAACGGTAGGGAAGGTGAAGTCGCCCCGACACACACATTACCCTCCCTCAACTTACGCTAGCGCTGTCTCGAAAGCGCTATGCGAAGTTCATTCATTCATTCATTCATTCATTCACGCAACCAGCTGCAACAATGCATGATTTGAGCTGGGCATCTATTGTACTGCTGCAGACACTCCCTGAATCCTATCTCCCACTGCTGCCCCCTCCTGCTGCTGCTGCTGCTGCCGCCTTTGCAACTCCGCCTGTGTCATGTCCGTCAAACTGACAGCAAACTTCTCAGGGTTCTTCATACTCCTGGACTGAGGCATGCTTTTTGCGTGTTTTTGGCTTGTAAGAGGCCAGCGGGGTTTGAGCTCAATCCATTCAGGGCTACCGTCAGCTGGCAGGGGTTCTGCTGCAGGCTGGATAAACCCTAGTCTGTACCTGCAGAAAGCAAGCACATGTATCAGCCGATGAGAACCATTCTCCCAAGTAACGCGGCCTTGGCTACACAGCTACTATGAATGAATGAATGAACTCCTCATAGCGACTTCACATTTCCTACCGTTACAGCTGCTAGATCTGTTCACAGCTGGAGTACTACTCCAGCGGCATTCTGGCCGCTGACATTTGGGATTTGTGTCTGCCATTCTTTCAAGCAAGCTACCAGCCTCACACACTGATACCAATGTCACTTGGTGCTGTTACGGTGTCAAAATGCAGTTCATTGCTCGTCAACACTTTTATATCAACCACAGGAGGTGCTGAACACAACTCAATCAGCGAGCTGCGCAGCTTGCAAGTGCAAATGACGGCATGAGCAAGCATGCAGTGTGGAAAAGGCAGACTGCATTGGCTCGGAGGACCACCTGACCTACCAATAGCGCGCCACTAGCTGCAAATTGCAGCACTATCTGCTATTGGCTGATGTCGCATATCGACCCAGGAGAGGTGTAGGCCTCTGCAGCAGCAGCATGAATGCAAAGATAAGTCCTACCACTAGCTAAGGCCTCACCTTTCTACACCAGCCCAAGCGACCATCACTCCGTTGTCGGTGCACCACCTCGGCGGAGGGACCACTAACTGCATATTCGCAGTGACGGCAAGCTGACAGCAACAGCAGTGGCAGTAGTTGTTTTGAGAAGTAGAGTCACCAAAGTATTACAACTTCTTAGGAAGCTGGCAAGGACGCGAAATGGGTGCTGCAAGTGTCATGACCGCTACAGTGCTAGTTGACAGGCCACTTGCCACATGATGAGCCCCCAGTCACATGGACAGCCGAAGCAACAACCGCTCAAACAATCGCTCAAAGCATATACAAAATTGCACTGCTGATCGTTACTGCTACACATCAAGCAAGCAACTGCAGCACATACGATGCACCTCAACATAACCAAAGGAGGGGAAGGGGGTGTTGTAAGGCAATATCATGCGTTACCAAATATACAACGACATAACAGTGGGCAACCCCTCTCACTGGCTGTGGGCTGCAAGTGGACTTTAGGGTGCGTAGAGGCGTACATGACGTCACACACATACCCCCCCCCCCCCCCCCCCATACTCAGATATCAAGTCTAACCAACACACCATGCGTGCTTCAGTTTCATTCTCCACCATAAAAAAATCAGTATGCCTCTCACCTGCGCAACTTGTTGCCGTACGTACTGATTGCTGGCAACGCCGCCAGCTACCACCAAATGCTGCACATCCGGACGTTCCTCCCTAGACCATTCTATAGCCCGCTTCAATCGCATCACCAAATGCTGCACAGCTACCTTTTGGAAGCTTGCTGCTATATCTGCTTTGATCTGCTGCTGTTGCTGCTGCTGCTGCTGCTCTGCTGCCGACCCACTGCTGCCGCCGCTGCTGCTGCTGCTGCTGCTGCTGCTGCCATGCGTCTCTGTGGTAGCCCGTTTGCCGACACCCTCTGCCGTCCCTAGGAGTCGCTCTATACAAAGTCTAACTGACGTCTTCAAGCCAGCATATGAAAAGTCACAGTTGCCGTACTTTTTCATTGGTACTGCAAAGGGGTACGCATCAGGGTTGCCCTGCTTGGCTATGGCTTCTAGTGCTGCACCGCCATTGGGCTTCAGATCGAGGCCTAGCATGCGTGCAACCTTGTCATAGGCTTCTCCTGCAGGAATCAGATCAGCAGCAGCAGCAGACAGTTGCAAGCTGTCTGATCAAATTTGGCTGAATTGAGCAGATCATATAGCGAGCTGTTGCTCGGGATAGGGCTGCAAGCATTTTGCTTGACTGCTGCTGCTGCTGCTGCTGCTGCTGCTGCTGGTCCCATCCTGCATTGTAGTGTCTGCGATTATCCCAAGTGGATCAAGATTGATGAACAGTCAGAGTACAGACAGATTACAGCTGCTGCAACATATGGCTGTAGCTGCTGCTGCTGCTGCTGCTGTGGTGTACTCTGCATCAATTGGTCCATTGATCAGCGACTGTTGTCCAGCATTGATAAGCAGTTTGAAGCTGGGTCTGAGGATTGAAGTGGGCAGCGGGTGCAATCAGACTGCCGTCACTGCTGCTGCTGCCTGAGCATTGTGCTACTGTCCAATGTTTCACATACGCTGAATTGAACACAATTCAATTCACACGCAAAAACCATCATAAGGAAGCTACGTTTCTGCACCCAGCAGCTGCTCACCAAGTGCGTCGTCCAGTGTGGTTCCCAGCTGCACGTAGTTGCCCACACCCTTGACCAGCACCAACAAGTTGTGCCCCCCTGATACTAACAGACACAGAAATGGGAATGGCAACGCATCTGGCCCGCCGGCTGCCATTCTGGCCACCAATGCATGAGCCTCCATGTGGTGCACATGCACCAAAGGTACGTTATATTCCCTGCTGATGCTGTGTGCTTTGCGGACACCGACATCTAAGCACAGGCTAAGCCCCGGACCTACTGTAACTGCGATGGCATGAAGATCTGCTGCGGATATGGATGCTGACGTCAGCGCGGAATCGACGACGCGATCGATAGCTTCTCGATGGGCTTGCTGGGCTAAGCTGGGGACGACGCCGCCCCATGGGGCGTGGATTTCTGCTTGTGTGGCTATGGCTTCACCCAGAACGCTGCCGTCGCTGGTTACTACTGCTGCCGCTGTGTCATCGCAGCTGCTTTCGATGCCTAGGATGTAAAGCGGTCTGGATTCATGCTGAGCCGCCTGTAAGACCTGAGAAAGGCGTGGCCGGCTAGCTACTGCAGTGCAGGACCTGTTGCAGACTGGCAGGAGGCTGCTGGGGCGGCCACGCAGGTATACTGACTTGTAAGCTGAGACAACATTCGAACAGAGCCGCTGTACGCTCTGTCGCATGCCCAATTGCGTGTGAGCCATACACGAGCTGTTGTCTGGTGCAGATGTCTACTGCTGCTGCTACTGTTGAGGGCGTGTTGGTGCCGGCGGCAGCTAGTGTGTGGCACAGAAAGCAAGAGCACACGAATTGTATCCGTGCGACCAGCTGCATGTGCAGAATAGTGCCTGGGCCGAAAAGTGCGTAGGCCGGGCCGCAAACAGTAAACTCGCACTGGTGCTGACTCCTGGTATGATTCTGTATGCGTTTCAGCAGCAGGATTGACACAATCGTGCACGTCAAAGGTGATATGGCAGCCAAATCACAGCGATTGTGTTGCCGTGTTCTGACAGCCAACGTTGAACTTGACATATGCAAGAACCATCTGCGTTGAAACAATCCTTCTCGAGCTTAGTGAGCCGCTCACTTTCTTGCACGTCGGGTGACCGTACCGGGTTGACAAACGTTCAAACCAGCTGGCACGCTGCCTGACACATGCCTCCCCGCAGTCACAACTTCACTTTCATGTATGAAAACAGGAAACATTCGTGCAGGGTCACATTCGCTCGAGCGCACGCTGCAGAGCCCACGTCTACATTTGTGTCAGTCTGTATGCAGACTTTCGCCAGGTTGCCGTCCTGACAGGTCTGAACGCGCAATACAGCCTATGCCGGGAACTGCAGATATCCTGGCGATGTATCCACAGCTCGTACGCGGCGGAGAAGACTGCCCAGGCCTCGTCTGCTGTGTTTACTGATGCATCCCTGGATGCCAGCTGACCTCTGTGGCCATTTAGACAAACTAGGTGGGTCGGTATACTTCAATCGTTTCATCACTAGTAAGATAAGCAGACAAGATCGTCACTACACTGCATCCCAGCTTCAATCAGCTCAGCAGTCGCCCACGCCATGCACAAATCCTACTGAAGGGTTTGTCCAGCAGAGAAACAGCATCAGACCTCCCTGCGCTATCAGCAGCTCGAGGCTGATTCCATTCTGCTCTGCACGTACATTACAATCAACTTGAAAGTTCCTACCATTCGAAGTTACCTGTATCTTGTGTAAACCTGTAGGTCACAAGAATCATAAATGGCAGCGGAGGTTCTTTGCGCTGAAGGTACAGTAGTCACTTGCAGCTGCTGTTTCAAGTGACACACAAGCTAGCAGTGGCAGTCCAGCATTATACCATTTGACAGCGCCAGATCACCAGCTATCTCAGACGTTTGCACTGCAGTAACAACAACAGGCTCACAAGCTCACAACGGCGCCGTTAGTGACAGCCATGCTTCTACTGCGGCCTCAGCAGTAACTACACAGCGTGTGTGCTGGTCGCAAGTGACGAGCCGACAGCAGCAGAGCTGACAGCAACAGTAGCAGTAGCTAGCCAAATTATTGCTGTCTGATCCCCCCTCGCAGGGCCAGGAGCTCTATTACTTCAGAAGCAACGGCTCATCCAAGCCAGATGGCATCATCAACCTTTCAAATTCTGTTATAACAACACCCAAATCCTCACGCAAAGACCCAGCAACAGCGGGCCGTTACTTGCTAAGCATTCGACCGGATCCAGACTTGAGGGACCAGCATGCGTATGATGAATACCAACTGGCAGCACCTACTGGCGAACTGCAGGTGACACTGTTCTTGGCTTGGCTTGGCAAGCCTTCGGGGACGATGGTAATGAGATATAATGTCACCAACATACTCTGAATATAGAGGATATATATCTGGTCATGAGTCTATCACTGTGCTGTTGTTGAGGATAAATCACTCCTACTCCAGGAGGCCATGCATGTCGCATGTCAGCTGGCAAACCCACAGGGCAGAAATGCCACCAGCAACAACAGCAACAGCAAGATCTTGCAAGTGATCAAGAGCAACATGGGTTGGCAGAATCGAGTTCAAATGTACATCTTCATGTGTGCGTGTGTGCAGGCCTTGTGGCGCGATGCTCTGGCAGCAGCGGCAGCAGCAGCAGATTCAGCTTCTGAGACCGCGTCAACCCCTGCAAGCGATCTGTCTGGGGTTCAACTCGAGCGCTCAGAGCCCGATCAAGAGTCCGTCTACTCAGACAGCAGCAGCCCTGAGCCATATGCTCAGGAAACCCCCCATACACCAGTAGACGGCAGTGCTGTTGTGTATCGCAAACAGAGCAAAAGCAGACTTAGCAGAATGCAGCAGCAACCGTTGGAGCTAACAGCAAGCCGCAGAAGCAGCAGCAGCGCAGGTTTTAGGCAGTCAGTTCAGCCTGGTGTGCGATCAAATGCATCATACATGCCAGACAGGCAATCCGTCCAGCAAGTGCAGCAGCAGGGCAGGCGCCGATTGAGCCTACAGCGTGTTCTTGAGCCGATCTATGCTATACAAGAGGAAACATCGGATGTCAGCTCTGTAGCAGCAGCAGCAGCAGCAGCAGGGGAAGAGCTGGCAGCAGATCATGATTATGACAGTGACAGCGTTGGAGAAAGGGCCGAGACAAGCGAGGGACCCAAGTCGATAGTTGAAGCCAAACCAGAAAGGTAAGTTGTTGTTCGACTGGTTTCCTATCGGTTGTCGAGAGTACCATTCTAGATGGTGAGGTATCCACTGTGACGTCTCTCTCTCTCTCTCTCTCTCTCTCTCTCTCTCTCTCTCTCTCTCTCTCTCTCTCTCTCTCTCTCTCTCATACGCAACTGTTTGAGCGAACCCTATTGCGTATCTGGGACGTGCTGTATCTGCACTGTTATTCTGCACATTCAGAGGTTCATGAGTCTAGTATCCTATGCTGGGTCAGAATTCCTGTGATAGCTGTCAGAGGCTGCCGCTGCTGCTGCTGCTGCTGCAAAATCATGCTGGGGAGGCTGTGCATGTATTCACACAGCTGAATGCATTCAGAAGTGACGTCCCAACCAACTGCAGTTGATGACCACTTTTTTCTCGCGAGGAAAACGAGAGAGAAGTTACATTGGATACCTTACCATTTGCAATGGTACTCTCCACACCCAGTAACAAGGACAAAGCAGATAAAACCCAGTCAGACATTTGGTAATGTACTGCAAAGGTGGATAAATCATCAGCAAGCTGTTGTGACGCAAGTCCTGACCTGGAGTTGCATTTGATTTGCATGCAGGGGTCTAGGTTATTGGTGCTGCTGGCTTGTGGCACCCGTGAGCAGCAGCAGCAGCAGCAGCAGCAGCAGCAGCAGCAGCAGCAGCAGCGGTGACAGCAGCGACAGTGATGCAGACAGCGCTAGCAATGCAAGCACAGGATCTGCTGCTAGAAGTGCTGCCAGCCAGCAGCAGCACCAGCAGCAGCGAGTAAGCACAAAGAGGAGCGAACGCTACTTGATCAGGGACATGGGTATCAGCACCAGTGGCAGCAGCAGCAGCAGAAAGGGCACTGCTGCTGCAGCAGGTCCTCGAGATGGCATAAACGCGTCAACCATGGTGATCCGCAGACGTACGAGCGATGCCACTGCTGCTAGCAATGACAGCAACGACAGCAGCAGCAGTCCGAGGAACAGTATACTACGTAGGGCTTCAGGCAGCTTTGTGGCCAATTGGGGGCAATGGCAGTCCTATGTCATAACAGCACATGGACAGCACCAGCTCCAGCAGCAGCAAGGTCTGCAGCAGCAGCAGCAGCAGTATGGTGTGTCGAGGCGGGGCAGGCTGACAGCTGCTGGTACTCTCTCAAGGCAAAATAGTACGCAATCTGATCTGAACTACATTGGAGGCTTAGTCCCAGTACAGCAGCAGCAGCAGCAGCAGCAGCAGCAGCAGCAGAGTGGCGGGCCTGTCAGGAAGACACGCAGCAGCAGCACTAGCAGCAGAGTTAGAAACAGTAGCAACCACGGTTATAACATCAATATCATCAGCAGGAGCAGCAGCAGCGCCAGCAGTATGTCTGCTGCAGGAATGCAGTATGAGAATCAAGCTGACATCCAAACTGCTGCAGCTTCAAACACGTCCAACAACAGTAGCACTCAGCAGCAGCAGCAGCAGCAGTATGAGCAGTACGTTGATGATATGCAACCATTGCCTGTTGTCCAACCACAGAGAGTCAGCCGCTTGTCACACGTGTCCCCAGTCCCAGCCTCTAATGCGCCGAATAGACAACATAACGCTCAGATGTTGAGCAATGAAGGATCTGCAGGCAAGCGGCAGTGGCAGCAATGGCAGCAGCAGCAGCCGGATGAACAGCAGGGCAGTGAGGACATTTCTGATCAGCCCCAGCCAGATCGCAGATCCAGTCGGTTGTTGCATGCCACCCCAGCAGCAGCAGCAGCAGCAGCAGCACATGATGTCTCAGTTAGGCGCAGTACTGTGCGGCCGAGTAGGGCTGAATATGCCGCTCAGCAGCAATGGCAGCAGTTGAATGATGAGCAAGGTGCCGGGGTCTCAGACATGCAGCCATTGCCACAGCAAAGGGCCAGCCGTGTGTCTCATGCAAGCCCAGCAGCAGCAGCAGCAGCAGAAGGGATAGCACCAGCAGCGAGTGTGCTAGTGCAGCGCACTGCGCTAAGGGTGAGCAATGCCATGCCTAGGTCCAAGCAGCAGCAGCAGCAGCATGACCAGGTCGATAAAAACTTGCTTATTCAGCCCCAGCCTGAACAACAGATACCCAGCAGGATGTCTCGTGCGACATCTTCATCAGCAGCAGCAGCAGCAGCAGATCGTGTGGCTCGACGAAGTGATCTAAGGGCGAACAATGCTGCATCTGCAGCACACCAGCAGCAGCTGCAGCAGCAGCAGCAGGTGGAGGACAACTACAGCGCTGGTGAAATGCAAACTCTACCCCCGCAACAACTGCAGAGAGTCACCCAATCGTCTCATGCAACCCCAGCAGCAGCAGCAGCAGCAAGCCCAGTGAGAGCCAGTGCGAGGTTGGGCAATGCCAGGTTTGCGGCGCTGCAGCAGCAGTGGCAGCAGCAGCAGATGGGCCGGGGAGTGCAAACAGATGATTCAGCAGCAGCAGCAACACGAGGCACCGTGCAAGCCAGCACCAGACATACAGCCTCAGGGAGGGGCTGGAATGGCACTGCACATGATGAAGCACCAATCGATGCTGACCCTGCTGCTGCTGTTGCAGAACCAGCAGCAGTGGCAATCCAGGGCAGCAGTGGCAGCAGCAGAACGTCCAGACCTATTAGGCAATCTGGATCCTTGCAGCGGATCACGCAGAACCATCCACAGCAGCAGCAGCAGCAGTATGATCATGATAGGTATGTCCCCTGCAGCGAATACGTGAGCCCACAGCTTGAGATCTGGGGTAGTGCAGCTGGTGGCCAATCTGCAGATGATCTGCCACCTGCAGCAGCACCAGCAGCAATGGCAGCAGCAACAGATGACACAGCTGATGTTGAGAGCGCCTGGCAGCCTGAAGTAGGTTCATCTCAGCCCCAAAGCCCCTACTATCAGCAAGATCCAGAAGAAGATGACTGGACGCAGCAGCAGCGGCAGCAGCAGCAGCAGCAAGAGAGAGTGACCCCTGTAGCTGTCTCAGGCAGACAATCTGCTACAACAGTCTATAATAACTTGACACGGGTTTCTAATGTCAGCAATGGCATGCAAGCTGTGACAGACGACGCAGCAGCAGCAGCAGCAGCAGCAGACAGATCAGGCTTGCAGATGTTTGCGGCTGTACGACCCAGGCTGACGAGTGTCAACGGCACTCCCTCATTGGCAGCAGCAGCACCAGCAGCAGCAGCAGCAGGCGTGCCAGTGAGATCATCTGAAGCGTCCAGAACAACAAGGGCATCCGAAGGCGATGCGCTGCTGCCGCTGCAAAGCACCAGGGGCCCCAGCATCAATGGTGTGACTGGTTCAGCACCTCAGCAGCAGCAGCAGCAGCGGAGGACAACTGGGCCAAGGTCCAGCGTTGTCACATCACTCATGACTCCGCGGACTGCAGCTCTATCCACAGCAGCAGCAGTAGCAGGGCTGCCTGCAACAGCCGAAGAGTGGTGGGCAAGCCAGCGGTCACCTTCTGCTGCTGCTGCTGCTGCTGCTTATGACCGCTCCAGCGAGCAGCAGCAGCAGGGGTATGACCAAGGTGAGCAGCAAGGCTATGAGCAGGATCTGCTTATAGCTGCAATGGAGCAGCAGACTGCTGGGGCTCGTCATTTCATGGATGGCTATGTCCCTGAGGATGATCACCCAGCAGGCCAGCTTGAAGACTGGCAGCAGCAGCAGCAATACGGGGGAGATACGACTGCCCAGCAGCAGCGTTTAGGGCGGCAGCAGCAGCAGCTATTGCATGCGGGCTTTGAGTCCGCAGATCGACTGGGTGACCAGCAGTATGATCTGCATGAACTGGGTCAGGTCAGCCTGGACATCCCTGATAAAGCAGCAGCAGCAGCGGCAGCAGTGGCTGCGAATGTGCAGCTTGGGAATCCCTCTGATGATCTGCAGCTGATCGAGCAGGAACAGATTCTGCTGCAGCTCCAGCAGCAGCAGTTGGACAACCTTGGACTGCAGGAGCTGCAGCAGAGTAATCCCCAGCAGCAAGATCTGGGATATCAGCAGTATGAGCAGCAGCAGCAGCACGAGCAGCAGGAGTTCATCAAGTTCCCTTATCGGGAGGATTGGCCTGATGAAGTATCCACACAGCCTGCTGACATGCTTGACAGCAACATGGCCGAAGCTGCATACAATCAATACAGCGCAGCAGCAACAGAACAGCAGCAGGACGAAGCGCGGCAGCAGCAGCAGCAGTCGGTTAAGTTTCCGTATCGGGGCGATTGGCCAGGAGAAGAGGGTTCAGATCAGCCTGATGAGCTGCATGACAGCAATGCAGCAACTGATTACAGCAGTCACAGCACAGCAAGGACTCAAGAACAGCAGCGACCGTCATATGTGGCTGGCAATACCCGCTCCAATATGCTAGGGAACAACATGCAGCCCTCTGGGGGTGCCGTCAATTCGGTTGTTTTACAGCACCAGCAGCACCAGCAGCACCCTATAGATGCAGAGGACTATGTCTCTGTCAGCAGCAGCAGAGGCAGCCGGCCGCGCACAGTTGGTTCCGCTGGGTGGATTGATACTCAGCAGCAGCAGTGGCAGCAGCAGCAGTCAGAGGGTGCTGCGAGCCTCTTGCCTGCCAGCAGCAGGAGGAGCAGCCGGCATCGCACTATCAGTGCTGCTGGCTCGCTCAATGTTCAGCAACAGCAGCAGCTTCAATCAGCTGACCACATGTTGCGTTCCAGCAGCAGCAGGAACAGCAGCAGACGCACCACCACCGACAATGCATTGCAGCTGGCAGCAGCAGCAGCAGCAGAAGGCTCTGGTGCAATGGGATTGACCCACGAGCGATCTCTGGCACAAAGGCAGCTAATTAGCAGCAGCAATGTGTCGCCGGGTGCCGGCAGCAGCACAAATAGTACGGCCACCAGTAGAAGAGTCACTGGCACACACAACATGAGCATGTACGACCCGGCAACAGCAGCGGCAGCAATGGGCGCTTCAGCATCACTGGCCCCGTATAGTTATGATGGAGTTGCAGCAGATGACATAGAGCAGCATGTGAGTTACTCTAGCTCATCTGCTGCTGCTGCTGCTGCCAGGACTGCAGCAGCCTCTGTGAGGGCCTCCGCTGCTACTGTTGCTGCTGCCACGCGTGCAGCTCCGCCGCCGCCACCAATGCAAGGCTTGCTTGCGCACCAGCAGCCCGCAGCAGCAGCAGCAGCTCACCAACGAGCCACCAGAGCACCGCCACCACCGCCACCAATGCACGGCCTTCTAGCTCTGCAGCCTCCAGCAGCAGCAGCAGCAGCAGCAGCAGTGGGACACAATGCAACACGTGCACCACCACCGCCGCCACCGATGCAAGGTTTCCTCGCATCGGCACGACCTGTGGCAGCAGCAGCAGCAGCAGCACCAAATACTGCTGGGGCGTCTAGTAGAATATCTCTGCGCAGTGACAGCACGAGGCCGGTACCAAGAGTGAGCAGAGGTGATGAAGCAGCAATAATCAGCCGCAGTGCATTACAGCCGGAAGCACAGCTTTCAGAGAGCCAGTCTGCAGCTGTTACCAGGCTGTCACAGCAGCAGCAGCAGGGTTTAGCTGAGCTGTTAGCAGCAGCAACACCCGATAGGAGTGCATTGCTACAAGCTATTCGTGTTGGAAAACAGCTGAACCATGTGGCGCGAGCATCTATGGTGCAGCCGCCCCTGCACCAGCAGCAGCAGCAGCCTGAACAGCAAACCAGTCACAGAGAGGTTCAACAAACTGTAGCAGGGCAGCCTGGCAGAGATGCACTGCTACAATCTATAAGGGCGGGAAAGCAGTTGAACCATGTTGCCCGGCCATCCATGGCCATGTGGCAGCAGCAGCAGCAGGAGACTCTACAGCAGCAGCCTCTAGCACCAACACAGCCTGCACAGGTTATACCTAATGCATCTGCTGATAGGGCTGCATTACTGCAGTCTATAAGGGCAGGCAAACAGCTGCAGCACGTAGCTCGGGCCTCGATGATGCAGCAGCAGCAGCAGCAGCAACAGCAAGAGGAGGCGGCATCGCAACATCACAATGCAGCTAGTGAACAGCCTGAACCCATTCTGCAGTCATTGTCTTCTGACAGGGCTGCATTACTGCAGTCTATAAGGGCAGGCAAACAGCTGCAGCACGTAGCTCGGGCCTCGATGATGCAGCAGCAGCAGCAGCAGCAGCAGCAAGAGGAGGCGGCATCGCAACATCACAATGCAGCTAGTGAACAGCCTGAACCCATTCTGCAGTCATTGTCTTCTGACAGGGCTGCATTATTGCAGTCTGTAAGGGCAGGCAAACAGCTGCAGCACGTAGCGAGGGCTTCGATGATGCAGCAGCGGCAGCAGCAGCAACAGCAGCAGCAAGCGGAGGAAGCAATGCAAATGCATAATGCAGCTAGCCAACAGCTTAAACCATCGTTGCAGTCGTCATCTTCTGATAGGGCTGCACTACTGCAGTCTATAAGGGACGGGAAGCGGCTTCAACACGTAGCTAGGGCTTCAATGATGCAGCAGCAGCAAGAGCAGGACGGTTTGCACCAGCATAATGCAGCTGATACACAGCCCATGGCAGTTCTGCAGTCGTCATCACCAGATAGGGCTGCATTACTTCAATCGATCAGGACTGGTAAACCCCTCCAGCATGTTGCAAGGGCCTCGATGATGCAGCGGCAGCAGCAGCAGCAGGAGAGTTTGCAACAGCACAATGCAGTCGATGCCACCGGCAGCAATGCACAACACATTGCGGTGCTGCCAGCAGCGAATGCGGATAGGTCAGCGCTGTTGCAGTCAATTAGGACTGGCAAACAGCTTCAGCATGTTGCGAGGGCTTCAATGATGCAACGGCAGCAGCTGCAGGGGTAGAGCTAAACCGCAGTGCTCTCGCTTGTATCTCGCATACACTGCAGGGCGTGTTAAGCTCTGTTGCTTTTTGCATTGTCACCAGTCTGATGAAAGATGATGCGTGTGCTTGCATGCTATATTGTTGAGAGGTAGCTGCGTATATAGCAAAAAAAGCCGGACATAAAAGCGAAAACAGAGAGTGAGTGCTTGACAGGGTTTCTTCTGGTCTTATCCTTTATTGGTCTCAATCGGTTTCCTATTGGGTGTGGAGAGTACCATTCTAGATGGTGAGGTATCCACTGTGGCTTCTCTCTCTCTCTCATATCCATTACTAATCCATTACGGATGCATGTGTGGTGAGCGCTAGACGCCCCGGTCACAACTTGTTCAGTGATTGGAGTGCGTGTATTTCTGTTGTGCTGCTGCTGTTGCTGCCCGTTGCAACAGATGAGTGGAGCATTTGTCATGGTACTTGGTGCTTGCATTGGTCTGATTACAATGACGTTGTCACGGACTCCTCAATCAGTACATGCGATGTGTGATGTGTCAAAACTGGAGTGTGGCCGCCAACAGGGATGGCTTGTTGTAGCACTTGCAGCTGCAGAACAAACTGCTCTATGTGTTTGACAACGTGGTTGAGGGAGCTTTTTATGGGGGGTTCGGCAAACACAGTCAACTTGTGGCCATGTGGGTATCTCAGGAGTTCTGAGTCAGGTAAAGAACTGAGGTGTCTCGATGCTGTCAGCGTCAGAGCTTGTCATGATGAGCAGCACAGATGTCTCTTCAATGGGTGGCAACCCCCATGCATGACACTGCGCAGCTCTTGCCAGCGCGTTTGACTTGTTGCATCACTCAATCACTTTCATGTAGCAAGAAGACAATGCTGAGCAGTAACTGCAACTGCTGAGACCAGCCTGGTGGCATTTGGTAACCACGCCTCAGATTCTACCCTGTAGAATCTGAGATCGATCTCAGATGCAAGCTGCAGGGCAGTAGTAGCATGCGCAGAAATGCGCATTTACACTCGAGGAGCGCTGAGTAGGCCCTCAGAGCGTGCAAGATAACACTGTGAAGTTTGATTCGTAAGTATTCCTGCACTCACGGTGAGTTCGCAACACTATTGAGTAGACATCTGAGCCTGGAAAGTTGCGAGTAGTGCGCAGTGCAACACAGAAAGCTTTGAACCTTACTCGGGCGTCATTCAAACAGGTTTAACCACAATTGAATAGGTGCCTCTGGGTTCCGGTGTAAGATGCCTCGTACCACCGAACACTGTGAGGCTGGAAGTTCCCAAGCTCACCTGAGCGTCAGAATACGCAGGCAGGCATAACCTGTACAGTAAACAAGACTACCAGAATGAGGGCGGTCCTACAGTCGATGAAATATATCACAGCATGAGATGTAACAGAGCATGAAACATAACAGAGCATGGTGAGCAGGGTTTGCACAACTGCCAACGTCATGTTAGTCTCGTGACTGATCATTTAACTTTCGGTTAGGTACACTGGGGAAGCATCCCACGTGTGCATCTAATCCAGATGAGTCTAGTAGTTCACGGCACTTTATCACTTGCCTCCGGTCGTCTGTCAAGTTTTGCATCCCTTCACCTCGCGAGGCAGCTTTGGGTCTGATAGCTGCTATCTAGCGTACCAAAACTAAGCAGCAAAGGCTGTCTTGACTCGGATGGACGGTCTTCCGGAGGTCGTGCTCTGGGATGGCAAAGACCTGAAGGCGCTAAAGAAACTTGCTTATCGCTACCTTGTGTTCCGCACATACAATGGTCTAGACATTCCGTCCGATTCGCTGAGTAAGTCTGGATACTCGGCTATAGCCCATGTGCCTCATGCTGTGATTGAATGGTGACTGTGCTCTTGCGTAGCTTCGCCCGCTCCTCGCTTTTGGAACGTTGCAAACCCGGGCATGTGACGTAGTTGCTTCTACATGCGTTCTGCAGGGTTGCTGCATCAGATGATATACGAGGACAAAGTTCTGCAGTCACACAACGGTCATCCTCCGTTGAAACAGTTTCAGTACAAAGACTACGACCAGTTGCTGGCATACGTGGTGCGTGCGGGAATTGTATTGGGTTATCCATCACACATGAATGTCCTATGCCAAGCTCACAAGCCTTCTGTCACGTGACACCTGTACTGATAGTGCAACTCCATGGCAAGACAGACTGTTTTGCAATATCCAATTGGATATGGTCTGTCAGGGCAGCCAAGTTAGCGACCCTCCCCAATACATGCTTGTTCATCCGTACGTGCTTGTTACATGCACGAGGCTTCAAGGGCAATGCAGGCTACTAGTCTTCTGCCTTTGTCAAACAAATCACTGTGAATCAATGCTCGTGTGTTGTCTCTGCAGCGCCAAAAGCACAACAGAAAGATTCATCAGCCTTATTTGCGTGAACTGAAAAGACGTATGGCTGAGCAGCAGGGGGAGCAGCGGCAGCATATCATTCGGGCCCGGATTGTGGCACATCAAGAACTTGCTTTGACGTGCGGTGCTGAGACTGCTCAACAACCACCACCAGCAGCAGCAGCAACAGCACCACCGTGGCCAGTCATTGACCTCACATTTGACTCGGACTTTGAGGTCAGTCACGAGCGTGTATGGCAAGCAAGACATAAATTTGGACCTCACTTTGGACAGCTACAAGTCTTCAAGGGACTTGGATGCTTTGTTGCACCTGATTGGATGCTGATGCATTTTGCTACTAGCAGCTACTAGCAGTGCTGCACTCATTGAGTATGCTGCTCCTGTTGTTGCTGTGCTGATTGCAGTGCTGTAATTAGTCGCTGCTGCTGCTGCTGTTGTTGTGCTGATTGCAGGATGAGGGTAACGATGGCAATGCTTCTGCCAGCGAAGGTTTGGCGTCAGC